>VDFB02365578.1:29945-84133 GCA_007258455.2 Sequoia sempervirens
TCCAATCCATTATGGAAAAGGCTCTAACCTTGCGCCTCAATTTGTTGGACCATTCGAGATTTTAGAGAGAATTGGTCCTGTGGCGTATCGACTCACCTTACCACCTAGTTTGTCTCATATTCATGATGTTTTTCATGTGTTAGTACTTAGACCATATCATCCCGACATATCTCATGTACTTGATTGGAATGCATTACAGGTAGAGGACAAGAAGTTGGTTTTGGAGCCTATGGCCATTCTTCAGCACTAGACGCTCGGTCTCAGGGGTCAAGACGTTGATCAGGTGAGGGTCCAATGGGATCCTAGCTATGAGGCTTCGGCTACCTGGGAGGATGCGACACACATGAGGAAACTTTATCCCTATCTGTTCGCAGGCTTTCAGGAGCAAGCCTGATCCTAGGGGGGGAGGATGTAGTACCCCTCCATTTATGCTTATGCTTTCTATTGTGTTTTCACACTGTTAGACTATGATACCTTGTTTGGATATTTTGATCACTGGTTTTGAGCGATAGAGGATTTATTTTGTGACATGATGATACATTGTTTGGTGATTATTGTTTTCAGACATGATATGATTTAGCGTAGATGTTATTTTCAGTTATTATTGCTATGTACATGTTTATGATGGACTAACAGTTATTCATTTTCGTCAATTTTCTGTGAAGTGTATTGGTGTGGAGAATGGAATCGCATCACTCACTTGCGAGTGCCCTGCGATATCTGTGATTTTCTCTACACGGTGTGTCTGTTTAAAGTTATATATATATATTTGTATGCATGTTATTTGCTTGGTTGCAGGATTTGCAGGTACATGACATCGACTCCACCTGTGTATTCAGGTCTGAGCATGTCAAGACTCAACAGAAATGTTGATTGGGAGATAGTAGTTTGGTTTATCTTAGCTTAGTCTATAACCCTGGTCTTAATACTTTGTCTATTTCAGTTCAGAGTCATAGGTTGTATTGTCAATTTCTGTTTGGATTAATCATTTGAAAAGCAATTTGGTTAATTTTTAATGTTGGAATATTGTGTTTTAAATTATTGATATTTAATTAATGTTTAAATGTAGTAGAAATTACTTGATTAATAATTTAATTCATTAATTAGCTTATTTGGTTAAATAGTTGATCTTAAAAGGATTAAACTATTTTAATTAAATAAATAAATAAATTAAATTAAATTATTAAGTGTGTAAATTATATTGCATTTGAAAATTAAATAAATAAAATGCATGCAAATTAAAGTTTGAGTTTAAAATTTTTTAATTAAATAAATTAAAATTGCATGCAAAATTGAAATGGGCAAATTGTCGAGAAGTGGAGAAGATATTTTGTAACCTCTTCTCAACATGTGTGCCAGTGTGTTAAATGAGGTTGTTGAGAAATTTCTTCACGGAGGATATTTTGGATCTTAGAAAAATACTAGGGTTATTCAATTTCCTCACGGGGAAATTATCAGGAGCTTTTTGCAAAAATTTCCCCTTACTGTGTAAAATTCATTAATTCTTAGAAGTTGTTATCTCTCTGTGTTTGGCTGGATATCTTGTGGATTTTGGGTTTTCTTTGGAGAAGCTTTTGGGATTTACATTCTACAGGCAAAGGTTATTCTCCAACAATCAAATCTTCAAACACAGGAAAAAAGGTATTTCTTTGGTTATTTCTCTTGTTTTTCTTTGAATTCTTTTGTAAAACTTCCTGTTATCTATATGAATTTCTAGAAAACAAGATTTGGGAAACAATGAAAGAAAATCTTTGTGAAATTGTAAAACCAAGAAAATTATAGGGAAACAAATAAGGGTAAAATAGAGATTTAATTTATTCAGTAGGAAAACCTACAGATGAACATTTGTAAAGTTTATTGAAGGTTTCATGATTAGATTATTTGCTAAAAGGTAGATCATTTTGAAGATCTGTGATTGATTTGAAGTTATATGAAATAAAATGTGTGATTGATTAACTTCTAAATTCTGTTTAAAAAATATATATATCTGTGTGGAATACTTTCATGATTACAGCATTTAAATCACAGTATTTTATTTACTGTTACAAACCTGTTTATATATTTATATATATATATATATATTTATATATATGTTGATACATATATAGAAATAAATATATATATATATATATATAAATAATAATGCAAAATATGTATGAGAAATTTTCCTTCAAAATTTATACGCCATACAGGCGTGAGATTTCTTTTCAAAGACGGAATTAAATTTCCGTAAAAACGCAAATCAAAGATTCGCAGAGTTAAACCTTTGTTTAAATTTTATATTATCAAAATGCATTATGGATATTTTTGCTGTAGGCGGTGGAGGAGGTGCAGGGGCCTCCCCACGACCGCCCGTAAGGAGGAGCAGCAGCTGCGAAGGCAGCCCTGCGCTACCTTCACAGGCAGCGCATAGGCTGCCGCCGCGACTGCGGCCATTAGGGACGGCTGCGAAAGCAGCCGAAACCCTAGCCTAAAAATCTTTGTTTTTAAATTCAAAAATTTATCTTTTATAATTGATTTATATATGTATAATTTATTATAATATATATAATATTTTTATTATATATAATATATATTATATATAATATATATTATATATTATTATAATGTTATATATATTATATATGTTTTTAATTGAAAATATTTATTTTAATATGAATATTTTAAAAGATTAATTTGTTATTATAAATTTAATTAAAAAAAAGACATATATATGTATATTAGTTTTGATTTAAAAGGTGATATTTTTGTAATTAAATCAATTAGATATTTTTGAAATTATAAATATCACAATTATTTGCATGGATATGTTATTGAACAAAGTAGAAATTTATTTTAAATTAAATGGAAAATAAACTTAATTTTAGTTGAATTGTTTTGTTCATTCTCTTCTGATTGGATGGATTTAGTATATCCAAACTATAGACAATTGCTTTTCTTGATTTATTATTATTGTGTTATTTTTGGGCAAAAATTGGGAAAACCTTTGTTGTGTAAGTCTTCCAGAACGAATTGTGTAAAAAGGGTGTTTAATTGTTCAAATGTATTTCTTAAATTGACTTGGGTTGTGCAAGAGTTAAACATGGTGTTTGATACTGTTATGGTTTATTTGTTATTGTGAGATGTAATTTGTACACTTGGTAAACCCTAGTCATGAAAACTTAGAAACCTTTGTTATGTTTAGGGGAGTGGCTATTTGCAAGGGCTGACACACAAAGTGGTGTTAGGGTAACTTACAAATAGTTAGTAACTTAGTGAAAACTAAAGAACACAGTAGTTAGATCTAAAACACTTAACAAGATGCTTATGCCTCTCTTATGACTCTTGAGCTATTTCAGCCATGAGTATAAGTTGAGAAGGCCTGGAATGGAAAATCTGTGTCTTGTTCCTTTAAAAGACATTCGATTCCGCAACAGTATGCAATAGGGGCCAGGTTTCGTAAGAGGCTACCAAGGTAACCCAAGGATTGGGGGCCGAAACCTAGGAAGAAACACCAGGGTAACCTTTGCATCGTTGTGATGACACTCCACCTAGAATAACAGTTAACCCTATGTTTGTGGTATAATCAATTGTCAAAAATCTGGAAGCAATGTAACCATTAGATTGTTTGTACTAGTGTCTAGGGTTAGTAGATTAGGTCTAGGTAACCTTATTACTATCTCCTAGCACGGGGGGTGGACCTACGGGTACCACATGGTTGGGTGGAACATGCACCTTACTCCATAGGGTCCCCAGTTTGATCATGGCATCTAGAGCTTCATGGATGGAGAGCTCGCACTTGGATCTTATATGTACTTTCTCATTGTATATTGTAAATTTTTTTTTGTAAAAACATCCCTCAATGTTGTGAGGTGATCATTTGTAAAATGTAACCATTATTTGAACTACCTCATCAGATGGATGAGTATTGTATATTCTATCAAATGCAATGTATGAAAAAAAACATGTTTGTACTTTAATATATTATCTTGAATGGAAATTTCTATATTATGCAATGTTTATCTTTATATTAATATTTATTATGTGCAATGCAAAATACTTAAGTCACTTATGGAAAAATCAAAGTAGTGAATCGTTTTGTAACTTAACGAATGTATGCAATTAATTAACTTAATATTAATACTTAAAAAAAAAAAAATTACACCTTTCAACACAATTGCAACATTCTTAGGTTATTTAGACGGGGCATTACATAATCTCGTACAACCCTTTCACAAAAAGATACCAATATCTTGCCACATAAAGAGCACATAAAACAAGGATTATCGACCAACAATAAAATCAAGCCTTTGGAAGCCCAAGGTTCACAACATCCATAAATGGGTTCATAAAATCAACTGGGTCCCCACATTGAAAAGCCAAAACCAATAATATAATGGTAAAAGAAAACCCAAACAACTTTACAGGATTTGAACTCAAATCAACATAATAATTTTACACAATAAAAGTAATTATTTTTATTCCATTACTAAATCTCTATTTCCACAATAAAATTTTAAAATAAAAATTCGATAATAATTTTTGACATAAATATATAATTTACCTTTTTCCATTAACCATCACAGTTGAAATTCATAATTTCACCATTATAAAAGAAACAATATACATCTTACATTTATACTTTATATATATACACACACACACACATATATACATAACTACATATATATATATAATATTAAAACATGTAATATTCTATTTATTCATTTTTTTTCATGCCATACTTCTGGGTCATCCCAGTAAAAAAAATAGTAAGTATATATATAAATATATACTAAAACATATATAAATATATCATAAAAAAAACATTAATCGTAGTTTTCATAGAGGACTGCGCATAGCAGTCCCCACTTGCAAAGAGGGATAGGGGGAGGGTACGACCAGCGCCGTCCCTTCCCCTCAACCAAAGAAAATTTCCTTTATATATATATTCTGTTTATTAAAAAAATATGACCCCCATCCAGTCGACACATAGGTTCGGCCCCAATACAAAAAAAATTACATTTCAAAAATAAATTTTAATATTTATATATATATATGTATATATATATATATTTATATATTTATATATATACATCATTGTATATATATATATAATCAGGAACAAAATACCATAAAATTGAAAAAACATTTATTTCAGATGAAGAAAAATATTTAAATTCATTTATCTCAAGGGGGTTGATTTTCCAAAAATAAAATTATAAACACATTGGTCATTTTAAGAGACCCAATTAAATTTCTTTCATTTGTTTGCTACCCTGAAGATTTCTAAAACCCCATAAGATTTCTTTTCTTTTATAGAATAACACATTTATTTTTACTGATTCAGAGAAATTAATGAAATAGAATGGAACCTGAAGTCCTACACTTGAAAAGTTGACGAAGCCTTTCTTGAATTCCAAACAACCTTTTTTCGAAGAGCTCCACTTTCTTTCTTCAGAACTTCTCCACCAGTTTCCTTGATAAATTCTCTAATCTAAAATTTTAAACCATAAAAGCCTCTCTTCCAAAACAATGAAAAAAATAGATAAATTCTATAGAGAAAACAAGAAAGGATCCAATTCCTAGAACTCAATATTTTCTTTGAAGCTTTTGTCAATCTTCCCGTGAATGAAAATCTCTCAATTTTGCTATTAAATAAAAATATATCTTCTTCTTTTTTGAAAACTCCATAAATCAGAATTAAAAGAAGTTTTCTAATTCATTACCAGCTTTTCAGCCAAAAACTCAACATTCATTGGTCCTCTTCTTTTTTTTCTTTTCTTGATTTTTTTTTCTATTTAACAACACTTTTTGTTTTAATTTTGATTTTTGCAAATTATACTTGCAATTCACACAATTTACTCATTTAATTATTTTATTTCCTTAATTATCCTAATTAATTTATCTAAACACCAATTTTAAATAATTTAATTTACACCATTCAATAATTTACATGGCTTTTTAATATAAGACTTTTATATTTTAATGTAAACTATTCCAATACTATTATTAACATTTATTAAAATCATTTAATTATTTAAATGACATCATACTACACACCAACGTAAAATAAATATCAAAAGTACACTCACACAAAACAACTACTATAAAATGCAAAAATGACAAAGGTCAAAGACGCACAATACCAAAAAACATAAAACAGGTTGGAAAACTTGGGATGGGGTGACTTCCTTGTCATCTCTGTTTCAACTTCATGCCCATTGGGTTAATTTGATGCTCGCTCTGTCCTTCCAAAGCAGGTGGAATCGAGACTCTATTCTTGCAATTCCTAGATACAAACAAGGTTATGTAAAACATGTATATAAATATAATAAAAAACAACACATCATGAGAAGAAATTATAGTGTAGTAGGGAACTCGCAAATGAGTGGTCCTACACTATCCCCTCACCAAAGCTATAATTACAATTACAATATCAAGTATAAAATAACATTGCTAAACTAACTGATCACATCATATCATCATAAAATGATTACTAATCCATTGCATCACAATGTACTACTGAAATCAAATTAAACATCACCAAACCAAATGTAACCATAATGTCATATCATAATATCCATGTCATCAAGTAGTCTAAACTATCCAATCCACCAATCCAACCAATAAACAGTAACTATCAAAGTCTCAAAGTATCAAGCAAAACCATAGAAAAATAACAAGTCCAACAACATGAGGGGTATTACACCCATGACTTATGTGGGACTTTGGTTTCTACAATATGAATAAAGCAACATTTTTAATCCAAATTTATGACTTATTCTATTAGAAACATTTGCATAATCACACTAGAAATTCACAAGTAATCAGATTTTGGAATAGAATGAATACTTTAGCAGAAATTTTGTACCTTTGAATGAGAAATGCAATTCAACTCTACTTGTTTTGAGTTGTAGCTAAAAATAGGTAACAATTTGGTGACCTCTGCGAAGTGCTTGCCTGCTAAACACCATAGACCAATTATATAGCTTATCCATTGGGAATGGAGTCCATTTTTACCCTCTTTTGACTTAGAAATCTTGTAACTTAGCTGTTGGGAAACAAACAACAACAAACAAAATTCAAATAAAATAATCACGACTCTGTTTAAGATGGAGTCAGAAAATAGGTGTAGTATTTACACTTATTGAAAGCAAATAGTACTGAAATGAAACATGCCATGAGGCACTTTATTGAAGGAAAAAACTGAAACTGAAACTACTCTACTATGTACATCTACAAACTGATCCTTAATAGCACTATTTCAAGTGAATCCCATTCACTGGGATTGGAAATATTTCACCATCCAACTTTGAAAGCTGAAATGCATTATTATGTTTGCATTCTATTATGATGTATGGGCCATCCCACATGGCATCAAACTTTGTATGTTTTCCAGGTCTACTTTTGAGCTCATCCCACTTGAACACTAAATCACCTTCACTAAAAAATATTGCTACTAATTTTCTATCAAAAGACTTCATCTATGCATTGTGGATCTCAAGCTTTCTGAAAGCTTCCTTTCTGGTTTCTTCTAACTCCATTAATTGAGAAATCCTGATTTGCATTGTCTTCTCCTCAAGAAACTCCAACTCTTTTATGTATTCCAAAGTTGGTAACTCTATGGAAATAGGCAATTTTGCCTCTTTTCCATAATCCAAAACATAAGGTGAAAAACTTATTAATCATTTTGGTGTAACTCTATCAGCCCAAAGGGCTAGCTTCAACTTCTCATGCCAAGATCTTTGATTATCTTCAATAGCATTTTTAATGATCTTAATCAAATTCTTGTTTGTAGACTCTGCCTGCCCATTACCTTGTGGGTAATAGTTTGAAGAAGTGTCTAGATAAATACTGTTCTTTACTGACCGATCTAAAACTCTTAATCCTATAAATTCCAAAGCATTATCAGAGATTATTGAATATGGTGTACCAAATCTAGAAACCAAGTCTTGATAGAAATTCAAGATGGATGTTTCATTTACATATTTTAAGGCATTCACTTCAGTCCACTTTATGAAGTAGTTTGTGGCAGTTAAAATCCATTTGTGCCCAACACTCGAGGGTGGATTGATTGGACCTATGAAATTCAATCCCCATTTTTTGAAAGGCTGCTCCACTTGAATCGAATGAAGCAACAAGGCTGCAATCTTTTGCTTTCTGGCGAACATTGCACATTTGTTGCACTTTCTGACCCAGGTATGGGTATCCTTAAACAAATCAGGCTAGTAGTAACCGAATCTCAATATCTTTAGGGCTGTTGTTCTTGGTGCAAAGTAGCCTCCAATTGGCCCATCAGGAAATTCTTCTAGAACTTTCTGAATCTGTTCTGGTTGTACACACCTGCACAAGACACCATTATAATATTTTTTGTACAAGATACCATCAATCATTGCATAGGGGATTTCTTGAAGTGTGTATGTTTTGACCTATCTAAACCTTCAAGATAGTCACCTATGTACAGATAATGAATTATCTGTTGTATCCAGTTTGCTGAAATGGTTTGAGCAACAACTTCATCTTCGTTAATTAAGGATGTTTCAACTTGATGTTCAACTGTTGTAACATTTTTTGAATTTCCAGCAAGCTTCTCGCAAAGACCTTTTCCTCTAACGAGCTTGGTAACCTTTATTTCAATGTCATATTCTATCACCTTCATGATCCAATCCGCTCTCTTGTCATTAATATCTTTGCTAAGTAGAAATTCTTTGACAGTTGAATGAGAGACCATCAACTATATTTTATTGTTTGACAACATGTGCCTAAATTTCTTTAGGCTTCTCACTACAACTAGCATGTGCTTTTCAACAAATGAATACCTGGTTTCATAATCATGTAAAACCTAACTAAAGAAAACTATAGGCTGCTCCAAACCTTCATTATTTTGTTGACAGAGCATTGCGAAGATGGTATCCACTCCCCCAAATGCGTACAATTTGAAATCCTTATCAAAATTTGGGTTGATAAGAGTAGGGGTTACTACAAGAGCCTCTTTAATCTGCTCAAATATGCTCTTTCCTTCTCTTGTCTAGCTGAAATGAATGTTTTTATTTAGCATGGCTATAAGTGGCTACAATAAAGCTACAACGTTAGGAATAAATCTCCTAATGAAGTTTATTCTGCCTAAGAAACTCTACAAACCCTTTTTGTGAGTAGGAAGCGACAATGCCAAAATGGCCGCAATACGTTCTGGATATATAGAAATGCCATCTTTAGAAAAAATGTAACCCAAAAGTTTACCATCGTGAACAAAAAAGATGCTCTTTTTTGGATTCAAGGAAATTCCATACTCTCTGCATCTTTCAAAAATATGTCTAAGATGATCAAAGTGTTCATTTGCATTTTGTGAGAAAACATTGATATCGTCTAAATAAACAAGAAAAAACTTGTTTATCAAACCTTGGAGAGCCATATCCATTAATCTCTGAAAGGCTACTCCTGCATTTGACAATCCAAATGGAATTTTTTCGTAAGATATAGTACCCCACTTGGTGGTAAAGGCTGTTTTGTACTTATCTTCTTCTTTAACCAAGATCTGGTTATACCTTGAATAACCGTCCAACAATGAGAACCTCTCTGACCCTGAAACAACTTGTAGGATTTGTTCCATTGAAGGCAATGGATAGTGATCTTTGAGTGAAGCTCTATTTAAATCACAAAAATACACACACAACCTTATCTCTCTGCTCTTCTTCTTGACAGGCACCAGGTTCAAAACCAAAGAGGTGTGCTTTATTGGAAAGATGATGCCACCTTCAACCAATTTGTTAAGCTCTATCTTCATCAAGTGTTCCAGCTTAGGATTCAGGGGCCTTTGCTTCTGTCTAACTAGTTTCACATTGGGTTCAAGCTCAATTGTATGCTAATCCAACTTGGGATTAAAACCCTTGAGGTCTCCATACTCCCAAGCAAATATGTCACTAAATTCTTGGCATAGTAAGATGAAGGTGCGCTATTCTTCTTTGGTATAGATTTTGCTAAGATCCAAGAGCTTATCTTTAAATATTTCAATAAATTAAAAAAGCTCCTCCTCCACTGTAATGCTGGATTTATCTCTTCTAACCTGATCATCAGTGTTGAAAATTGATTCAAGGGTAACCAACCCCTTAGGCAATTTTTTTTTTTCAACTACAGAATCTAGTCCTCATATTGTTGTTCAAGTTTCTGCTGATTAGCAGTAGAAAATTCTACTTCTTCGATCAAAAAATTAATGATTTTTTGATTGCTATAAATTTTTTTCCAACTAACAATATTATCAGGTATAGATGGTCTTACTACCACCTTGACATATTGATGTACCTCAATGTTATGCATATTAGTAGGTATATCATACTGTGAACCTATGAAAGCTAATCTATTTGCTTCCTTATTCTGAATTTTGGGAATTGACAACAAATTAAAATCACTAAAATTTTCAATTAAGTCCCTTGTTCTGTGCTTATATAACTTCAACATATCATTCTTGGCTACACTCTGATTTCTTACCTAATTTGCAATCAATTCTAAGTCACCATAAGCTTGTAAACACTTAATACCCCTTTTTTTGGCCCATTCCAGGCCATGGATCAGTGCTTCATACTCAACCACATTGTTCATGCAGCTGAAAGTGAATCTGAATGCTGAATAATATCTATCTCCTTCAGGTGAGACAAGCATCACACCTCCACTAGCACCTATCTTACTCCTTGAACCATCAAAAAATAGCTTCCAAAGCTGATTGTCTTGCTGATTAGGCTGCACTTCTTCTTTAACCAAGTTTGGAACTATCACATCAGACTCTTGAATCATATAAACACCCAATCCTACCTCGTCCATGTGACTGAAAGGATCATTCTTGTGATCTTTAGTTTCCCACTCATCAAGGTTCATGACATGTATGCGTCCAATTGGAGTCCTGAAGTCTAAGGTCATGGATTGATCTTCCTAACCATGGACAATAAGGTTGGCATTTATTGCACTAGGTACATACAACTCTAAATGGTCCTTAACCTAGATTTTTGACTTAATGGTCACCTTTGTACCATATCTAGCTCTAAAAAACATGTGAGACCAGTCAGAAGATAATATCTACCTATCTTAGTAGTGAATTCTCTGGATAGGCACATGCCAAAGAATGGTGACAAGTCTATAACATATATGTCCTATGAAACTGAGAGATTGGGGCAAGTGTGCAGAGTAAGAGGAAAATTCTTGATCATTCCTATAGACTGAATGGCTATACCATCTAGTTGTATGAATCCTTTTGAAAGGGGCTCATACACTAGACCTAACTTATTTTCTAAACTCTTTGGCATTACATAACTACTTGCATCAGAATCAATCATACAATTATGGACTAGGCTGTTACCTATAATCAAAGTGACATAAAAGGGTGGTGGTTTTACCTCTTGAATAGACTGCTCTCACTTAACCTTTGAAGTGTTGGCTAGAACCCTATGCTGCTCAATGATAGGCTCCTCGGAAACTGATATTTTGGCTAAAGCTTCCTATAGGATTTCTTTCTGTCTGGGAAGATGCAAAGAATCTAACATGGTCATGCTGATAGTGTCTTTTTTCATATGATCTACAATATTAAAAGCTAGGGTACTAACCTTATGTTTTACTTTCAGAATAGTGGGCTCTGGTTATGCTGTTTGAGGCTAAGGTTGTTCCTTCTGCTATTCTTTAGCTACTACAGTCTATTGTCTTGGCAGAATTTAAACATTTTGAGCTAAAGCATGCTGATTTTGCCCCTGTTGGGCTATAGGAATTTGATCTTTTTGCTAAATAGCTTGCTGTTTGTCTTTTTTTAGCTATTGTACTTTAGGAAAAACTTTCTTCCTTAAATCAACGACTCTCTTTTTTGATCTTGTATTGGTTGCAATAGATGTAGTAGACTAGTTCTGCCCTTGTGTTTGATTAACACCACAAAACTCGTTTCCTTGCCAATTCATCATGACAATGTCAAGGTCATTCTATTGCATTTGATCATCTTGTTGATCATTGCTCTCCTTTAGTGTTTTCTGAGAAGCAACAAAACTATTTTGCACCATTAGCACCTGATTAACTACCCAGTTTAGACAAGTAGCCTGATTATGAGGTTGATTACAGGGATAACACCATACGTAATTTTGTGCCAAGTTGTTTTGGACAGGTACAACCTCTTTAGAAGAGCTGGCAACATTTTGATTGAAAGGTTGATTAGGCCTAGGATTGAAATTTCTTCGCTGTCCTTGGTAGTCAGCTTGATAAGGTAGTCTATTTGGATGAAAGGGGGGTTGATAGGGTCTAAAATTTTGGCCTTGCTGGTTTTTAAGGCTTACTAAATTGTTACTGATAGTCTATAATATTTTTTGCATAACTTCCTAATTGTTCATTTACTATTGTAGATCATTTTCCATCTTTTGTTGAGCACCCTTAAGCTCTTGTAATTTTGAATTGACTAGAACAACATAGTTTTGAGTAGCTTTTTCAGAACTAAAAGCTGGAACAATAGGTAACGGGGCTATAGGAGGTACTTGAATGGGTATTAATAGTTGAATATCTGGAAAAAAAGGAATAGGAGGCCTATGTGCAAACTTACTAGCCTATATAAAGTTATTTTCAGCTCTAATAGCTATATCATAAGCTGCTGGTAGAGCTACTTCTCCCATAGATTGGATCAAAAGTGCAATATCACTATTAACAACTCTAAGATAATACAAAAAAGCATTATCTAGTGTAGGCCTTACCATGAGTAGGATTCTGTTCCAAGTTCTTTAGAATTAGAAGTTAAAATTTGTCATCTGTTCTTGTGGGGCTCTCTTGATAGTTGCCATTTGCTCAACTAGAGATAGATGATCAGATTTGTTAGAAAATTGCTTGCTTAACTTGTCTCCCAAGTCATCCCATGATGCAACAAAATTCACCGTTAATCCTCTAAACCATTGGAGTTCCTTTCCTTTAAATGAAGCTGCTAAAAGCCTCAACACCACATTCTCTTCTGTAACATGATGAACTCCACAAAGTGAAGCTACGTCTCTTATGTGTTCAATTGGCGTAGTTTGATCTTCGCCTGTAAAACTAGGTAGACTTTTAATCGTAACTACCGGTATGTCATCGTGCTGAGCAGAATTCAATGGGATGCCCCCATTAAATGGAACAAAATCCTATGCTCTAGCCATCAGAGCTACTTGTGCTCTCAGGTTTGGTACTTGTGGTATAGGATGTGCTACTGGAAAAATAGGTACAAAACTAGAAGGCTTGAGACTGGGAGGTGTAGATTGAGATCTCAGATTTGATCGTGATCTTGATCTACTCAATCTCCTTCTTGTTGTTCTGCCTCTTACCTTTGGTGAAGATAGATGCAAATATTCAAGTAGATCACTTCTTCCTCTTATCTGAACATTTCTCATAAGCTATTCACACTTGATTTGCTTGAAATTGAGAACAGAGTCGCTAGGTATATGAAACTTTAACCTCTGAAAGGTTGAAGTATTGCTGTATATACCAGAATAGTAGCTTGAAACTATTTAATTTTTACTCTGAATTGTGATTCAAAGTCCCACTGGGCATGCCAAAAACTGTTATCAACAGGAGTGCACCCAAATGCGAAAGAAGAGATACTTTGCAATCCTATGTAACATGGGAAAACCTTTAGGTTGTGGGTACCCTATATGAAAGTAAACCTCAAGATTCTAGGCCGGCTTCCTATATGATCATCTGATTATGAACTAAAAACTCGCTTGGAAAAGGGAAAGGATTAAACCTGATGGAAAATTGGAAAAAACTAAACTATGGGTGATGCACCTAACTGATATTTATGAGCAGATTGTTTCACAACTGATTATTATTGAATCTATTTTCACAACTCGAATTAGGAAATATAATCACATAAGCGTTTCATCAGAAGGCCTGGTAATCCATTCTTTATGAAGGAAAATGATATTTTCACAACCTAAAGGAGAGGATAAATTAACAACATAACTTATGACCTATAACAAAAATTGCTTTTTCCATGTACATGGATTCATGAATGTGGTAGGAATTTAAAGACTTTGAAACCAAACATATTAAATTTGCATCTAAAACATTCAATAAATACAAAACTCTTGAATCTGAGAAGGCTAATATTGAATCGCGATAATGGAAAGAAGGAAAACTCTGCAAATGAAAAAACTAATTAACTTGTAAAAGTTGCTGCATAATCTATTAAATTGTGAAAACTAAGTTACATGAAGTCTCTTTGCTAAAGGCAAAGTCAAAAAATAAGAACCAAGGAAAAAGATACAAAGTATTTTTCTTAAATACAATAAAGGCATGCATAAAGCATCCAAGAGGTGAAACTCCATGTGAACTAAAAGTGAAAATATCTCTCTAAAGGTTCTTTCACAAGCAAAAAAGAAAACCTTGAAAAAGAGGATTCAAAACTGCATGAAAAGAGCCAAAAATAGGCTCAACTCCTCTCAATCAGTTAGATTGATAGAGAACCTAAAACTATATGGAAAAGACCTCAGTTTGACTCCAAAGTTCATGAAAAGTATCTTCAGTTGCATCTGTTCACATGATTAGTTAACTCAATCACAACTCGAACATCAATCCTCTTCAGATATTTGCATGATTTGAAGTAAAGGTAGGAAATTTAAATAATATTAAAGTAATTGATTAAGAATTACTTTAATACATGTTATGTATTTTCCCTCACTTCTATGTTTGCATGACATCTATTAATGAAATTTATAATTTATTGCTTTAATATTGTTTACATTATTATCTCCAACTTCAAAACCATGCAAAATTGTTAAGACATAGGGACAAGTTTGAAATCAAGACATTACCAAGGTATTTAAAAGGAGTTAACTTGGAGTTGGCTTTACAAATTTACAAAGTTTGCATGAAAATAATAAAAGGTATAATAAATACCATTAATAATTTTTTTTTAAAAATAATGCAAAGGCTTTTTTTAAAAAAGTAAGGCAAAAACCTTAAGTAAAAGGTCAACCATATTAGGGTAAACCAAACCCTAAAGACAATACACTGGCTCTTTGCATTATTATATTTTTTTGTTTGCACTTCACATACTCTGCTGAAAACGGTGCCATTAGGGTTCGAAGTGGAGCTCGAGCCTCTTCACTGTGAGTCCTCTACTATTTTTGTGGGCCATCAACCACTTCAAAACTCTAGAGTGTTGTGTCATGACATGTAAACTTCTTCCTTATCCAATACTTGGCCATTTGTTGTGAAGTGAAGAAAATATTTGTTTCTTTGCTTGGCTGTTATTGCTATTGATTGAGGAAAAAATGTGTCTTGAACATCATTCTTCTTTTGCTATTCTAGGGTTTCAAAACTTAGGCCGAGACATGTATTTGTTTTAGCATTCTTATCTTTTCATTATTCATCATTGTATGAGATGGCATCCCTAAGGCATTCTGTCAAACAATATTTGTGCCTTGTCTTTTCTAGAAGGTCATGGCTTTGATTGTAAGAACAAGCCGTGTTTTCTTTAAAAAGAAAATGATTATTCTCCTCTAGGATTTAATTCTAAAATCATGCTACACTGAGACCATGCTATGAAATCTTTTTTCTTGATTCCCCGAGCTAGACTTTCCTTCTTTCATTGTGTTCTTTAGCTTCTTTTACATTTTATGAAAAAATGATAAAAACTTGAATCTTTTCTATATTTTGATTTGGCCTATTTTGAGAGTTTTGAAACCCTAGGCCAAGGCTTATTTGAGAGTCTCCTTTTGTACATTTTTCTTGAGAAGACTCGAGCTTTTCCCCTTTTTGCTGGCAAATGATTTAGCTTGTTAAATCTAAAAAGTGTGACCTAGGCCGTGGCATTTCTCCATCTGGGTATTTTGTTTATTTGTAGAAAATGAAAATGTTTGCATTATATGGTCATAGGCTTGCAAGATTCTAGGTGCTTGTTTTTGCATTGCACAATACGAGTATAAAACCCTTCAAAACTTAGTCGCCATGAAGATTCTCTGTATTCCCTTGTATTTGATCCATTCTCAAGCTTTCTGGCATGAAACCCCTCCATTTATTCTATAGATATAAATTTTATATGGGTTGCGTTTGTTAAAATGCATAGTGAATTTGCAATATCAACACCTGCTCTCCATTTTGATGACTGAGAAGCTTCACTCAAGCTTGACCCATAGCACAAAAAGGAAAAATAAACAATTAAACCCTATGACTTCCTAGGTTTATTATAATGAAATTCCTTTGAGATTTGCTATGAACTACTTTCTTAGAAAAATTTATTGTTGTTATCATGATTGGTGTATGCTTGTCACTGTGAAACTTGATAACCTTGATGACTGCGAGATGATCTCTTTTTGCAAGTTCACTATTCATGTTAACTTCTTTCAATACTGTGCATCTAGTATATATTTCTGTCTAATTTGTGCCTTATTCACAGTGAAAAAACTCTCAATTAACACCTCCAAATATTGTATGAAGCTATCCAATGGTTTTAATCTACATTGTATGAGGTTGTCCCCGTGATTGCCCTTTTATGTTTATGGGCATTGTACCTTCATAATTTATGTTCCTCTTGAGTCTCTTGTAGACTATATATGTGCTTTGAAGTTATAAGAAACAATTTAATGCCTTGATGCTTTGTTCTCCCTTTAGTGTAAAGAGACTCTATACTTTATTTAAATGCAATGTAAAATGCAAAGCAAAGCTGAAACAAAATATCAATGAAATTGATGATCTCTTTACATGTTTTTGTTGATGTGTTTTTTATGCACCTCTCAACATAGGAAGTGCGTAGATGCACTACCTCTCTTGAAAGATAATCTTCCACAATCAGATTGCAGAACACTATCCCGACATCTCTAAGGTCAGGTCTTGACAGTGCTTGGAATATCTCAGTTGTTTGATGTGATTTTCTAGAATCACAAGGCGGTCTTATGGATGGATTACAAAGTGGGGAAGTTGGATCTTGAAATGGAGTTCTTAAGATGGGAGAGTTGTTATGCATTTGCTGTAGGTTCAAACAACGGTCTTGAATTCCATTTTTTATCGTTGGATTTAGCTTTACAATGTGTAATGAACCTTAGCATAGGTTACTCATTAAATAAAATGAAAAAGGGAAGGGAAGAGAGGAGGTTCCTGGATCTACAACTAATTGTGAATAGTGATGATGAGTTCCTGCAATGGACAGCTTCTTGGAAACAATATTCCACTTAACCAGAGATCTCACAGTCTCATAGAATTTGTGCTATCTTCTAAGGTCTGCAAATGTTTTGTCTTTCATTCACCATGTACATGCATGAACAAAGATAAAAGTTTTGGAGCAGCTTTGAATTCAAGCCCAGACTAACTTTACACAGCTATCTACCATCAGTAAACAACAAAAAGTATGGACTAAGAAGTCATCTACACAGCAGGAATTTTCATGATCACAGGACAACATTCCTAAAATCTACCAACGCAAGAAAACAATTAACTAGAATAGCAATAAAACCTAAGTTAAACATCTAACAATGGAGATTGAATCAAGCAACATGTGAGAAACTCAGAAAATGCACCAAGTCAATGTCTTTTCCTTATAAATTTCTGCAGCATGTCTTTACAATAACTCAACTCCCTTTGCAAATGAGAGGAGAGCCCTATTTATAGTGACCAAAAATTCAAATGAATGGCCAAGATTAATTCTCATTGTGTGGCCAAGATTCATTACAAAATAGGGTTTCACCTACCCCCAATATATCACAATTTAAAATTACATTTTGTCATTTTCCCTATTTTGTCTTCTAATGACGGCACTGTAGCATTTTGTCTTTTAGCTGATTGCTGTTTTACTGTAGCTACTCTTTAGGGAGCTCTTTATCATCAATAGGGATGTCCTCCTACTTCTTGGATGCTGCATATTCTATGAACTTGAGGATGACTGCCTGGAGCTTGTCCACTTCTATAATCTCATACCTTAGCACTTGGTAGCTCCATTCCTTCGTGTTATCCTCTAGCCTTTTCTAGTCCTCATCATACTTTGCACCTTGGTCTCTGAATAGCTCTGATTGGTCAAATGCATGGGCAACAAAACTCATAAATTCCACTATGATTTCACTAGACATCCCGTCCTCCATCTTCTTTTGGAAGTAAGGCTTCACCTTTTTTGGATCCATTTGCACTGTAGGCATATCATATTCCATCATTAGCTTGAGATAACGAGCGCATTCTACCTTGATTTCCTTTATCCATTTCATATCCGGATCCACCTTGCTCATTATTTGCTCCAACCTTTCCTTCCTATTACCAAAGTCCTACCGCCATACATCCATCAGCCAGTGATCGTCCTTCTTAAATGTAAGCTCCTTTTCCCACGTGGCTTCTAGCAATTGAAGGATAGCCTTGATCTTTGGGTAGGTGGAGTCGTATACTGAAGGGAAGTCAATGCATAGCCTCTTTGTGCCCTCCAAAGATTGTTGCAGGTCCAAGAACTTGTTGGCTGTCCAAACAGCCCAGCCAATTCCCATGTTTCCAATGTATAAGACTCGTCGGAACCAGTCCTCTGTAGTCTTCTCCAAGTTCTTTCTTCTCTCCATCTTATTGATTTGCTCTTTAGATAGCAGTTGGGGTGCAGTTGTGGACGTGGTAGGCAGGTCATCCATCGATGACCACTGCTGAATGTAATCTGTTAAAGCAGCCACTTGTGCTTTAAGTTCATATTTTGAAATCTTGTCCTACCTTATTAAGTGTACCATCATGGCCACTGACTCCTTAAGATGCCCTACCTTCTATTCTCTGGTGGCGATCCCTAGATCCATGGTGGAGACGTTGTAAGTTATCCCTTCCTGACCTATCATAGGCGTGGCTACTTGCACAGCTCGAGACCCAAAAGCATCCATCGTTACCTTGGATCAAATCTTAAGCTTCTTTTCCTTCTTTGTTGCGATTTGAGCTCGGGCTAAGATAACTTCTAGTCTCGCTCTTGGGTCCTTTATTATGGGAGTTTTATTTTCAAGTTGCTTTTCCAACCATTCTAGTATGGCAAATTTTCCCTTAGGTGAATCATGGCCACCCTTGCCCCTCTCGGTCAAGGCCAAGGTTTCCACTCTCTTATCTTCTGGGGACTTTTCTTTTTCCTTGGCAGCATCTCCTTCTTCATCAGAGTCTTGGATGAACACAATGTGCTTAATAGGAGGCTTGGCCAACAACTATTGTAGGGGACTTTCTTTCTTTTCCACTTCCTCCCCTTTCTTTCCTTTAACTTGTTTAACCTCATCCGTATGTTCTTTGAATTGCTCGATCTCGAGGCCCTTGATAGCTTGGGCTTCTCCCTTAGTTTTGTCTTCTTGTTACTGTTCTCCTTCAAGGAGCAGCTTTTTTACCTCTGATTTGGTGTCCTTTGGCTGCCGGGCCAGTTCTTCTTCAAGATCATTGTCAAAGGCTTGCACAATTACCATGCCACCAGTGCTATCTTCCTTATCCCCGCTTTCCAAGGAACTAGTTCCCTCCTCCTCGTAGGCAACCCTATCAATAATGTGATGTTCATACTCTAGGTGCTCATGATATTCATCGACCTCCTCCTCAAAGGGATTTGAGGCCTTTTGTTCTCACTCTTCCCACTCCTTGGAAATTAGCATGGTGGCTTCCATGGTAGGTGGCCCCATCGGAGGCTATGAAGGTTGGGCAGTGGCGAGGACCTGAGCCAAGGCTGCCTAAAGTGTAGGATCTATGAGGATTTGGGAGAGCTCGGAAGGGATATTCTACATATGCTTCAAGAAAGCCTCAAGCAAGGTGGGAGCGGGCATTGGTGCATCCACTGTAGGTAATGGGAGTGACATAGTGGGTGACATGACAGCAGAGGAAGGAGGCATTGTCATGGTGGAAGAAGAGTTAATTACAATCACAGGCTCGGTCGAGGGCGAAGAGGCAAGATGGACAGAGATGTCCACCGCCAATGGGGAAGCGGCGACCATAGCCAGGGAGGTAGGTGGTGCAACAGTCAGGGCAAGAAGAGCCAAGACATGCTTGATTTGATCAGTACCTTTTACTTCTTCTTCTTGCGTCAAGAGCTATTCCGTCGTACCCCCTGTTTGCTTAAGTCTTTTGGAGGGTGAGCCCCCTGAATCCTTCCTTGTATAGACCTTGGGTTCAAGAGACTATTCTATTTTTGTCTCATTTTTCTTCTTGGATCTGGTGACCGGAGGATACTTGGATGTCCCGCCAGTTGAAGTGGTGGTAGTGGCATCTTCTATGGCACTTGGCTCACTTTTGAGCCCTTCATAAGTCAGAATCACTTCCTGCTATTTCCATTGGGCTATCCGTCCATCAAGCCACTCCCTAATACAAGCTAAGATTGGCTTGGTTATGAGATCGAGGTCATTAACCTCCTGCTTGTCCCAGTCTATTGTTGGTAGCGGTAAGTTGGCAATAGCGGTGTACTTGGGGTCCATTATGGTGCTATCGTCTTCCTTGACCTGGTCTGGAATAGGGAATGGCTGCACCTTTCTTATGAAATACGCTGTCATCTGCATATAGTGCCTTGCACGTACCTTTTTATCATCTTGACAATCCACCCAAAAGTCTTCAATGTGGTGGAGATGAGTGAACCCCAGCCCTAGCACCTTTCTTATGTGGCCATATGCATCTATCCGTGGGCGAGCAGTGTGTAGGTGAAAATGGTAATGTTTTAGTTCTTTCTCGAAATTAGTAGCACATTGGGAGGTTTACAGTCTATACATGCCGTAGCTGAGAGTCATGGGATAAGAGATCCCTGTTATGTGTTTGCTACTGAAGATCGCCTGTATGTGTTGGAGCTGCCGAGAAAGCTCCAGTAGGATGATTCGGTCATTGGGGTATCAAGGCAACTTGTTTGGCCTTTCGGTGAAGCCCTGGGCATGAATGTATGTGAACTTTGGGTATTGAATGAAGAGGAAGGCATACTACTTCAAAAATGTCCTGGCACTATGGGAGATCCTCCTCTCGAAGTCCTTGACAATCGCTCTAATAATATGGCCAAGGAAGGTGTCATTCACTCTGTAGTATTCCCTCTTGAAGTTTTGGTATTGGAGTTGTGGGCACTTATCATAGGCCTTGATTTTCTAACCCTACCCCTGATCATGTGATACAAACAACCCATTGTACTGCCTCTGATCTGCAAAGGAATAGATGAGATAGGAAGTCATATAGAACTTGGAGCTCTTCTTTATATTGATGAACTACTCATGAAAGCAATTGCTTATGATTCCTCCCCAGTAAAATGAAGTCTTTGTGGTAACGTCCTCATTCCCTCGAAGAATTTGCTCAATGAAGTACATCATCCATTCCTAGAAGAAGGCGGCCATAGGGAGGTCCATCACTCTGCTTAGCATCTTGACCAAGTCATGGTAATCTTCGTGAAAGTCACTGTAGAAGAGTTCTTGAGGAACCTTCGTAGCACTGCCCCGCTTATCTTTAAGCTAATACTGATTTATTAACATTTTACATCCTGCTAGATTATCATCCCATGCTGTCTAGCATTCTTCTATGGTGGGTGTTTCCATTTCTTGAAAAGTAGGGATATGGATGGTTTCTGTGATTCCTTTAGCCGACATGTTAGTGAGAACATTACCATCCCTATCGACAATTGTTCTTGTATCTGATTGATATGCCTGCCAACAGGCCATGATGAGCTCTAGGGCTACAAGAGATGGAGGGAAGCTAGCTGCCTTTTCTATTCCACTCTACCTTATTAGTCTTGCATTCTTGGTCATTGGATTGACCCTGACCCTTTGTGTGAATTCATCAATATTGACGTGGCTGATGTTAGTATCGGTGATCTCCTTCCAATCCATGGTAACTTTTGAGTGCAGAGGCTCACCCTAGAACTGGTATTTCATCTGGTCCTTGTCCTCTTTCCCTCGAGGAGTCTTTCCTGAATTTCTTCCTTTTTCCTTTTCGACGGCCACCCTCGAAGGTTTCTCACCTGATTCCATATATTTTGCAAGCAAAAGCGTAGTGAGTGTAATTGACCATGAAAAAATTCATGTTAATTGAAATCCCAAAGATGAAATCCATTTGAATAATCTATCAAGCATAACATGACACTTTATCCCTCGATGTCATTAGTCTTTTGGTTAAGGGAATTTGGACAATCTAGGCCTGGAAGGCCGGACTTCCCTGGTAGGAATGCCATTTTGAAAGGGAAAATAGGGCGGAGGGCCCCCGTTGATTCTCCTTGATCAAATTTGATAATTTAAAAGGTTCGTAATGAAGAAGACCAAGATTGAGCATGTGGGTCGAGATTAGATTTCAAATTGGGCTCATTTGGATTAGTTTAGGGGCATACGGAGGTACAAGGTCGGAAAGCTATCAAGAGATGGCTGTTTGGGAATGGTAGATTAGAAACATAATTCTAGAGATGGAACTTCGGGGTCTGGAGTCTGAAGGGCTGCAAGGCAGTCAGAAGATTGTAATTTTCCACTTGAGCACTTGGGTCTGAGGCACCGGGAAGCTGCTCATCCTTTGCTGTTCGGAACAACTATTGCTGGATGAAAGTCCAGAGGGGGTGGCCTAGCATTCGGTGCCCAGCGCAAGTGTTGGTGGTCACAGGGGAAGGAAAGTCGGCGTAAGGTCTCTGTGGCAGGGTGAGGTCTTGGTGAGAGATGAATGTCTCACTGACAGCCGAGAGCAAGACAGGACCCGACACGAGGGTCCGCCGTTCAATTTCATTTTCAGTCTTGCAGTGGTCAGAAGGGCAGAGCCCAGAGCTCGAAGGGGCAGGTGAGATTTTCCCCTTAGAATGGTGGATGAGGGAAGGACTCCCGGATGGCGGAGCCCATCATGGCCTAGGGTGTTCATTTGGCCAAGTTGGATCCCAGTGGCAAATGGGGGTCTAGAGCTCAGAGGTTGGATGAACGCCGGGTCCTCGCCAAGAGGAACGTGATGTTGCCATGAGGTCTTAGCAAATAGGGAGAGTCTCCCAGACAAAGGAGTCTTTGGTGTAAGTTTTCTGGGTCAGAGAAAGGTCTTGTTAAACTAGTGATGTCTCCCCAACTCGGTCCATGTTTACCCAAGGATGAGGGGTCGACGTGAGGTCTCAGAGAACACGCTATGTCCTGCCGACAAAGAGCCCCATCGACATAACCTCTTGCTGACCTCATGAAGTCACCCCGATAGGGGATCCAGGCTTGCTAAGACAAAGAGTTTCATTGTGAATTCTTGGTGACAGGCGAATGTCTCCCTGACAGACCACTCGGAAAGAGCAGGATATGCTCGGTGAAAGGTCTTGCCGAATTGGGGAGGTCTCAGCGACAGTAAACTTGGCAAGATGGAAGAAGACCTGCCATGAGCTTTGCCGACAAGGACTGGTTTCGTTGATAGAGAACAAGGGGTAGAATCCCAGGTGTAGAGGTCTGGAGTCCCAGGCCTGAGAGACCCAAAGGCTTGTTTTGACATTTCTGATTTCTGTTAAGTCTCTGCAAGCAAAGGGAGCATCCAGGCCTGAGGGTCACAAATGCCCCTGCAAAGAACGGCTGCGTGGAGATAAAGCTCCAAATTGGTCATGGGGATGCTCCGTTGGTTTACTTAGTTTTTGAGGACATGGGTTTTGTTCGATGTGCCATATTTTATCCTTCACATGTTTTGATTGTTCTTGCTCACTTTAATCCCTAGAAATCATGAAAACAATGTTTGGGAAGGTGAATGGAGAGCCTACCTCAAACACTCGATGCAGGGAGGTGTGGGATCCACTCACAATCGATGAGGTGATGGTGAGGGCGAGGAGCATGAAGGTCTCAAAGATGATGGGCTCCTCCAGCAAGTTCTCTGCTCACTCTCTACAACACTGACTGGTGAAAATGATAGGAATGAACCTTCTATTTATACCCCAATCACCATTAATGGTCCTACTAAATGCAAGTACGGTGAGGCAAGGGAGTTGGTGAATTTGAATTCACTGACGGTGGGGGGAGACCCAGGGTCCGGCGGCCGAGAGGGCATAGGATGGCAGCCATTTGATAAGTTCTTGGAGATTCACCGGTGGTAAAGAGGAGGTCAAGGCCCAAAAGGCAGAACTCTGCTAGAGGTTCGCCATGAGGAATGGTGAAACACTCACGGAACCTCGGGAGAGGAACTTCAGAGTCCTGGGCCTGGAGGGTCGGATAGCTATCAAGATTTCCATGGATTTTAGCAGACAGAGAATGGGGGTTCGGACCCTGGGGTCCAGGAGGATGTGAGCCAAGCGCCGTTGGGAACAACAGGTGCAACGGGGAAACCCGACAAGAGAAACTCGAACCCCCGGGCCTAGGGCCATTGGCAAGGGAAAATTGCTAGAGAGACTCCGCGAGGCACCAGAACATGACAAAATTAAAAGGGGAAGGAATGGTCAACTTATGGTGAGATTTTGAAGCAACATTGACCATCTGGAACACCAAAAATGGGGCACGCAAAATGAGACAGTGGCAAAAATGACCCAGCAAGGGAAAGAAAAGAGGGTCCTTGTTCCGAACGGGGCGTGTGTGGCAAGGGCACAACAATTTTGATCATTCTTTTAGCATGATGAGCAATAAGATGCTTTTCTTGATACTTTTTTCATCTTGTTGAATAAAAGATTGCTTTATGAACTTTATTCATGTAGAATAATGATTATCTTTATTCCATACTACCGTCCCATGTCATTGTTTATGAGTTGGGCTCGACCCTTGTGGAAGCCACATTTCTCACCACTCATAACAATATTTGTTGATTGAAATGATCTGATTATACTTGTTCTTGTACACTAAACAAACAAATTAGCAAAATAATTGAAGGTGAAAGCTTCCATTGAACTTTGCACTCCTTGAACATCTTCCTTTCTTGATTACTTAATCATTTGGTGAATGCCTGATTTGATGTGCATTACATTTCTATTGGTAATGTAGCCATGAAGTAGGATGAGATTTATCATTGCTCTACCACCATCTTTTAACAATCTTGTAGGAAACCATGGAGCTTGGAGTGGAAACAACCTAGAGGCACTGGATACACAACAACATGAAGACATTGAGTAAAAATGATTCATCATTATAGGAAATGATGAATCACTCCCCTTTTTCATGTTTACATTATCTTCAGTTGTGTGGTTTACAACCTTACTTGTATTCATTATTTGATTAAAAAAAATCAAATTAAGTTACTCCCACGACTTGTGTGGGACTTTGGTTTTTACAATATGAATAGAGCAACATTTTTTATGATAATTTATAAGTTTGTCTATTATAAAAATTTGCATAATCACACTGGAAACTCACAAGTAATTAGATTCTAGAATAGAATGAATACTTTAGCAGAAATTTTGTACCTTTCAATGAAAATTGCAATTCAGCTTCAATGAGAATTGCAATTCAGCTCTACCTATTTGAGCTGCAGCTAAAAATAGGTAACATGTATCATGATTGGAAGATAATGATTCTTATTCATGATGATTTTATGGTCTTTTACATGAATGATCTAATGACATGTTATTAAACTTGAATGTTTTAATGGAATGTATGTTGAATTGAGTTGTAATGGTTTTGTTTGATGGTTGTATCACTTCTTATTCTAGATCCTGTCCCAACACAAGAAAACACTCTTCCTCTCAACTCTCTCTCTCCCTCTCTCTCCCTCTCTTTCTCTATCTCTCCCTCCCTCTCTCTGTTTGTCTCTCCCTCTCATTGTCAGGTCCATCCCAACCCCTCTCTCTGTAAAGTCTCTTAGATATTCCTCTCTCCCTCCCTCTCTCCCTCTCAAGTCTCTATCTCTCCCTAGATCAAGTCTCTCCCTCTTAGGTCTCTCTCTCTCTCTCTCTCAAGACTCTCTCTCTCCCTCTCAAGTCTCTATCTCTCCCTAGATCAAGTCTCTCCCTCTTAGGTCTCTCTCTCTCTCTCAAGACTCTCTCTCCCAAGTCTCTTAAGCCCCTCTCCCCTTCATTTCCTCTCAACTCTCTCTCTCCTCCTAACTCTCTCCTGTGCCCCTCTCCTGCTCTCTCTCTCAAGTCTCTCTCTCTTAGACTCTCTCCCTCCTTCTCTCCCTCTCAAGTCTCTTTCTCTCTCTCCATCACAAGACTCTCTCTCTCCCTCTCTCCCTCTCAAGTCTTTCTCTCTCCCTCTCTCCTTCTCAATTCTCTCTCTCTCGCTCTCTGTCCCTCTCTACCTCCAAACTATATATATCTCTCCCTCCTTCCCTCTATACCTCCCTCTCCTCCCCCTCCCTCCCTCTCTCTCTCTCTCCCTCTCAGCTCTCTCTCCCCATCCCTCTCAAGTCTCTCAATCCCACTTAGGTCTTTCTCTCTCCCTCTCTCAAGTCCCTCCCACTCCCTCTTTCTCTTTCTTATGAATTGGCCACACATCAATAAATATATAATATATACTATGTATTAAATATATTATATAATACATATAATATATATTACATAATATTAATATTTAATAAATAATATTTCATATATATACTATATACTATATATAATAATTAATATGTATGCTATATATAATATATAATATATTATACAAAATATATGTATTATATAGTATAATATAATAATATAATAATATAATATATATTATATATATTAATATATAATATAATATTATATATTATAATAATATAATATAATATAATATTATAATAATACAACATATAATATTATATATATAATATAATATTATATATATAATATAATATTATATATATAATATAATATTATATATATAATATAATATATATATATAATATAATATATATATATAATAATATATAAATATAATATAATATATATAATATAATATAATATAATATAATATAATATAATATAGTATAATAATATAATATAATATAATATAATATTATATATATAATAATATAATATAATATATATAATAATATAATATTATATAATATAATATATATAATAATATATATTATAATATTATATATATTAATATATAATATAGTAATATAATAATATATTATATACTATACAATATATATGTACTATATAGTATACAATATAATATATAATATAATAATACATAATATATAATATACTATATAATATATTATATATAATACATATTATAATACATATATTATATATTTATGTATTACAAATACATAATGCATATTATATAATATTATGTATTATAAATTATAATATAGCAAAAATATAACTAACGAATATCCGTTTAATAATGAATATCCATCTAATAACGAATATCCATCTAGTAACAAATATCCATTTTGAAAAACATAATGGATATCCGTTTTGGTTTGGGATTGCTTGACCTAGAAAGTCAACCCAAAAAATGTGTTTTTGAAAATTTGTTTAGTTTTCTGAGGTTCGCCCTTGTGGCTGACGACTTTTTTTTGACCTGAATTTCATCAAAAGAAAAGGGTTTATAGAAAAAATTGTCAGCTTTCCACCAATATAAAATTTTCCTTATTTTGAGTTTAATAAATAATTATTATTGATTTTCTACATACATTATATCCAAAGTCCCGATTGATAGGTTGATTGAAAAACTTCTATAACTTTCAAACTAAACATTTTTCGAATCTATAAGATGCACCACATTATATGCTTTGCATACTATAGGATTAAAAAAAAAATGAATTTCATAATTTTTTGACCAAGTTATGGTGGTCAGACACAAATATTTTAATAATTCTAAAAAGTTTTAGTAAAAAATTCACAACTAATTATTTATGTGGAAAAAAATTACAAAAAAAATTCTGACACATCCGGGCATGTGTCCTCTACTTATATTGAAAAATTCAAAAAAAAATATTATGTTTAAATTCTTGTACTTAGGGTGGTTAGACATACACCTACTTCTTATCTTTTTTCCTAAAAATATAGTACCACTGCATTGAAATTTCAATTTTTCTCAATTTTTTTTTTCCCAAAAAAGGACTAGTAGTAAATTCAATTTGCTACAACTTTTGTTCTTACATAGTTTTCAAATTATGTTAATAACCTATTCAAATTTTTATGTCAAGTTGCCTAGCTCTGATTTTCTAAATTTTCATCGTCACTTAGAGGCCTAGTTTGGATCCCCATGATCCTACACTGACCCAAAGGAGGATGAATGGGAAGATGGGGAAATTACTCTAGTAAGGAAAAAAACAACCAATGACCTAGAGAATGCAACAATAAACAAGGAAAATTTGGGGATAAAATAGAAAGAGCTAGAAACAAAATCCCTAGATTGTGGGGATGGTAGAAGGAAAGGGAGGAAAACCACCCAAGAGAAGATAAATTAGGATGGAGATGTAGAGGGGTGGATGAAGATCACAATGATACTTAGATCAAAGAGAAATAAATCTCATATCAAGGAATGTTAGGGCTTAAATGCCCCTAAAAAAGGTGTATGTTAAGGCACCGGATGGAAGTGTCCCTAGTAGATATTTTCATGATCCAACAATTCAAACTATCACAAATGGAAGCTGAGAAGTTTGGGAAGAGGTTGAGATATTGGAGCATAGAGGTAGTCGGTTCGAAAGGTGCCTATGGAAGACTCGTCATGCTTTGGAAACCCTTATTCATGTATCTAGAGAAGGTAGTTGCAAACAAAAATTGGATTGGTCATAAGGTAAGGATATTTCTTTCAAATCTAAATCTTCATGTAATTAATATATATGGACCTACATCATGCATGCAAAAAAGAGGTCTATGGGAAGAACTAGAACAATTGTAGGAAAAATTATCTCCTAGGGGGATTTTAATGCCATCCTCCACAACTAAGATAAAAGGAGTGGGATTCAAATAAAACAACAATCTCAATATGATTTCGAGAGTTTTGTAGAAAGAAATAGGTTGCTAGACATTCAATTGGAAAATGGGTCTTTGACTTGGAACAATAGAAGGGCTAGGGTTTAGCAACATAGTTGAGAAACTTGATAGGTACTTGTTTAAAGGGAAATTGGGATCCTTCCTCTACTCATTGGAAGGTAGCATCCTTCCACTTTCAAGGTTGAATCATTATCTGATTTTCCTAAATAACTTGGGGGGAAAAAGCCTATCAAATGTCCATTCAAGTTTGAGAACATGTGGCTAGAGAAGAAATATTTCTTGAAATTGCTTCAACGATGGTGGGATGAGTCAAATCCAGCAGGTTCTAAAATGTTCAGAGTAGTAGCAAAATTGAAGCCACTAAAACATCAGGTGAATGAATGGAACAAACTTAGTTTTAAAAACATCTTTGAAACCAGAAAATACTTGGAGTTTGAAATCCAATCTCTTAATGAAGAGGTTTTAGATCAAGTCATGAATGAAAGGAAATTTCTAAGAGAGAAAGAGATTTTATGCAAGTGGTAGGATGTCTCGTCAAAGGAATAAATTCACTAGAGACAAAATTCAAGAGAGATTTGGATAAGGGAAGGTGTCAAAAATTTGAAACACTTTTGTAATGTCACAAAAGCTAAGATAAATATGATTAGGATCACAATGATCAAATCAACTAATGGAGTATTATTAGAGAAGCCAAAAGAAATAGTAGAAGAAACAATTGGCTTCTTCAAGAACCTTCTCAATAATTTGGTAGGCTCAAATCTCAAGGCACACCAACAAGTTTTATCTTGCATTTCGATAATACACATATATGCACACACATATCTATTAATATACATATATACAGATATACATATCTATATTAATGTACATATATACAGATATACATATATATATTAATATACATATATACAAACATACATACATATATATATATATTAGTATACATATATATATATATATATTAGTATACATATATACAGACATATATATATATATATATTAATATACATGTATATACAAACACAAATACACACACATACATATATATATGATGAAATTGCAAGCTGATGTGTACACTTTTTTTGAATTTAAAGGGGTCTTCTATCAATTAAATGATATATATATATATATATATATATATATATATAGTTACGGATCAGCATGCTTATATAGATTTGTTAAATGAACAAGAGAAACATAATATAAAGGAGCCTTATATGAAATAAATGACAAATACAAACACCGAGAAATAACCGAAAAATAGTAAATGAACATATAGTTTACTGAGTTTGTAAATGAGGTTTGTAAGGAATAACCTATGACCAAAAAGACCCTTATCCACTCATAACATATAAATAGACACTGCATGAATATAACTATTAAATATACAACTCATGAAAATAATTTTAAGTAGAATGTACCAACCTGAAAAATTGTGGATATTTGAGGAATGTGAAGAGGATGCTTGTCAATGCTCTGTAGTTTGCAGATAATATTTGTTCACTCTAGTAATTCACAGAGAAGAATATTTATTAATTTGAATTTGACAATTCAATGCATTCAATTTGGTTGTTGTGTTTCAAATTTGAATTTTTTTGGGAGGATTCGATCATTTGAATTTGTAGTTGTCAGTTACTTAGGTTTTTTATGGTGAATTGATTGAATTTTGTATTATATTTGGATTTGATGTTTATTGGGGGATCCTTACACCAATGTTTAATTGTGTAGGTACCTATAGGGAATGAAGTTAATACATGCAGCTAACAGAGAGAGTGTTGAAGAATGTGCATTTGACATCCCATCTAGAGTCGATAAGAGTTTGCCATTATGTCATTTGAAGCACCATTAAGTGTGAACATGTATTTATTAATATAATATGTATTGAGGGTGTCACCTCTTGCAAGTGAGGGTATTTCTAATAATAAAAGTTTTTTATAAATTGTAAATGAGTTTTTTGTGTGCAACTAGACTTGTATTGTAAATTCAAATATATGTGTAGTTGACTACCTACATTGGTCAACTACACATTGACTTGTGAGCATGTATTGGTGTTTCTTCCACTTTCTATTAGATTAAATAAATTTTTTTAGTGGGTAAAATGTAATTTTTTTTGGGGGGTAAAGTGAGCAAGGAGTGAACAGTAATTGGAAGGAGAGTGGTAACTCAAACCTTTCCCCTAGAATGGGGAAATATGTCCATTTTCTAGAGTGCTTTTAAACAAATAAATAATATTTGACAAGGAACAACATTGAAGGAAGAGTTCAGCCTTGTATGGGAGTGATTTAAACAGTAAGAAAATATTTAAGGGGTTGTGCTAGAGTAGGAAAAATCTGCCCATTCTTTAAGTAATTTAAATCAAAAAATGAATGGAATATAGAATATCATTGAAGGATAGAAGAAGATGTTGGAACATTGGGAAAGAGTGTAGTACATGTTGGACAATGGGAGAGAAATCTACACCATTTTGGATGTTTTAAAACATAAACTTAATCTTCAAAAAGAAGAAGAGGTGCTACATACAAGTATGAATAGAGTTTGATTTAAACAGAGGGAATTTTTCAAGGAGAAATGGATAGTAAGAGGTCATGAAGGTTTGTATGCAATGTTTTTTTGTAGATTTTATTTGTAAAGTAAATTGGTGTTAAATTTGGATTTATTAAAATCATTATGAATTTTTTTATGCACTTTTTGGTTTACATTGTGTTGAGTGTTGTGTTGGAAAATAGGGAAAGAGTCTAGTATGAGTTGGAATATGGGAGAGGATGTTTTAAAACAAAAAAATAATCTTCAAAAAGGAGAGGTGCTACGTAGAAGTATGAATAGAGTTAGATGTAAATGGAGGGAAGTTTTCAAAGAGAAATGGATATAAGAGGTCATGAAGGTTTGCATGTAGTGTTTTGTTGTAGATTTTGTTTGTAAAGTAAATTGGACTTAAATTTGGATTTAGTAAAATCATTATGAGTTTGATTAGATGGTTTGATAAGACCCCTTTGATCATGATTTGTGTCATAAATCCTCATCAAATGAACTTTCAATATCTAACAAAAATAGTTCAAGATGCATATATGTAAAACGATCAAGCATAAAATACAATGTATTTGAAAACAAGATGGAAAATACCCCTATCAAATGATTATCTATCAAGTAGACCAAGAGTGAGAAATTTGATTGCTTCTCCAAGATATACCAAGCCACAATGTCTCTCTCTAGGAATAATCAATCCTATTAGATGGTGATAGGGAGATGATGAATCAAATGATCCCCAACCAATCATTTCTTGTCACGAACTCTCTAGTTTTAGCACCTCACAAAATCTCAAGGGAGTGGGTTTCTTAAAGAAGCGAAAAGTAACAATGTTGATTGACTCAGACAATACTCATAATTTCATCAGCAAAAAGTGGGCTAATCGTCTAAATTATTTTATAAATGTAGAGCTCTAAATTTTTAGGTCTTGATTGCAAATGTTGGTACTGTTAGTTGTTCTAAAAAGTGCAATAGCATTAAATTATCCATGAGAGATTATCACCTTGATAAACCAAATTATTCTATCTCCACGGGTATAGTAGATATTGTTTTGGGAGTACAATGGCTCACTAGTATAATTTGGCAAATAAATGACTACGTGACTAAAAATTTTAGTCATGTGACTAATGCTAGTAGTATCTTGAAAATAAATGACTAATTGGTCATTTATAAGTTAGTAATTTGGTCATTGGGTAAAATCACAACTAACTGACTAAATAAATGACTAATATCAAACAAATAAAAATGACTAAATATATGGTTAAATTAATGACTAAATAAATGACTATTACTCCTCTATTCTTTTTTCTTTCAAATTTGATCATAATCCATAGAGCTAATTAAGCCCTCGTCATGGGACCCCTACCTAAGTGGGCCATTTGGCTGCCTAGGTTGCTTGGTGCACCAAAAATACCTATTGCATGGAAGACATTGCCTCTCAGTGTAGTCTTAAGGCCTTCACATATGTTATAATTTTTTTTATAAACCTTTACATTTTTTACTTTTATTACTCATTATATTAATGAATCGTTAATGTTTTTAACTATGATTTGAAGCCAGTTTGATTTTGCTGTTGTGTTAGCATGTCAAATGTATCAAAGAGCAATTGTGGTCAATCTCACTAATAAAATATGATTTAAAAATAGAATTATTTTATAATCTATGAAATCAATTGTGTGTGGATCATTTTTATAGATGTTATTTTTTATACAAGTTTGAACTCTAGTAATTTTAGGAGCACATCATGCTTATCTTAATTTTCACAACCTATATTAAAATGACAATGTAGATAGATGAATTTTTTTCCCCTAAAAATGAAGATTAATTTTTGTATGCCTTCCACACAATAGTTTTTTTTTGGTGCAGTTTAGTAATAGGTATTTTTGGTGCGTGGATTGATCAGGTCATGTATGCATTTAGAGGGAATCTCAGGAAAATCGAGTATGCATTTGGAGGGAATCTCAAGCAGTTCAATTTTTGTCGTAAAACATTGTGATTTCATGTTGGAGGGAAGTTTGAAAGTTTAATCAACAATTTGGTATTTCATCTCCCACATGCATTTGAAGGTTTTCCAATTGCAAGTCTGACGAAGGAAATGACCATTGAATGCAAAGAGTGGTGGTTTCTATTTTTGTAATGCCATAGCTTTTTGAGTAGCATTTTCTAAGTTGCAACACCAATATCATTCAAGAAAGGGAAGAACATTAAACAAGGTTATAATCTAAAGGTAAGTGGAAATCTTGAATCTTGAAACCTCATGTTGATCTTCATCCTTTATGACAGTGATCCTGATGTTGCATATATTGTTCTTGCTTTCCATTGCTTCATTGTTTTTACAATCTTGTGCTTTCACTGATATAAGATAATGCTCTTTGACATTGAATGAATCTCATTGACTTTGACCCCTTTTCACTCTATTCCATGGTCTTTTACATCTTCTTTGTGCATGATATCGGGTCACATGGAATTCATAACAAGTGCTATTATCTCCTTCATTTTTCTATGATCCTCTGACACTCATATGCTTTGATATAACAGTGATCATTTGCAACTATTTTCCCTCTATATATTGTCTTTCATTCCTATCCCTTGCATGCCTTGGACTACTATTATCATGCATTGAAAATTGGAACTCTTTATTCACTATATTGATAACTCATTGGCACTATCATTGTTTGTATTCACTGCTATCTTATGTTGATTTTTCTTCAAAGTCAATCCTTAAAATCATTGTTCTAATAAAAACATAATTATTCTCTTTTGTTTTTACATTATGATCTCATTGCTTTGAACCTTGTGCTTTGTGATTATCACATATTTGTTACAATATCTTCAAGGTCTGAATTTATTTCTTTATTGACTACAAGAGACCCCTTTGATCTTACAACCCCAACCCTCTTAAAGAAAACTTAGAATCAATTGGCAACAGTGAACAAAAAACCATCATAGCTAATTTCATTTCTTTTCCAAGAGAATTCAATGAAAATATAATGGAAAACACACATCACTTTGTGGGGTACCTGGTTTATTTGATTTGAAAACCTACCTTCAACATCCAAGTCAAAAAGTCAGCCTACCAAGTCTGTACCGAGTCCTCCAAGTCTTAAGTCAAAAATCAAGAGTGACATTGTTGATTATTTCACTGCTAATATCATGAACGTTGGTAGATTGAGCTTCCTGTAAGTCTTGATTCTCTGTTGATTGCACTTGAAGTCCAAAGTGCTCAAGTAGCTTTGTCCTAACATTTTGTTTATCTTCAAACATGACTCTTAGGAAATTCCATGTCTCCCTCTCTTCTTCCAAACTAAATCAATGCAGAAACCAAAAATTTGCAAGTGAAATAATACAAATGAACGTAAATTGTTATTAATTCCATTCAAAAAATATCCACAAATAAGTAACTAAGAAGCCTGAGACTTCTTATCGCAAAAATCTCGCAATGATGATTTTTCACCATTTGCTATTGTAGCTTCAAACTCTATTGAACGAAGCACTAGATTGTCCTCGGTAACGAGATTGTGTATATATACTTATGAAAATAGTAGAAAATAAAGACCATATATCATCTTAATGGCATGTACCAAAGAATAAATTGTACAATACCTCAGAAGAGCCAACAACACTCCGTGATGCTATACTGGGCCAAAATGAAGCAAGCTTTCCTCCAAATCCAAAACTGATACCAACTGGTGATCTCTTCAACCACTTAGGGGCTTTCAAGAGTGGACCTAAAAAGGGAAAAATGAAAAGATAGACATTATGTATTTGCATACAAGATCCCAATTCATTGAGAAAATCTTATAAGTGAGATTCACATTTCTTAACTAAGTCATGTATGGTTATCACATAAAGTAACACTTACCACCCACTTTATGTTTGAAAGAAATTAAAGCACTATACTTGGGTTATTCACAAAGAGTCATTAGTCAAGTATTGTAGGAAAAAAATCATGGGCATATAAAACTAGTAGAGCATAGATAAAAATAGTGATCATGCATAAATCTCATGAACATATTTGCATCAATCAAGGTAGATGTATTTCGACAATGAAAAAAATCTAGATGAAATAGACCTACCTTCCTAACACTTTCACATCTACCTGTGACTTTCATTAACACCAAAGGTATATGCAGATTGGGCAGGTACCATTGGGCTCTAAAGGCCCCTTATTGTGTGATTAAACAATACAGACAATTAGGGAAATGTCATTATATGTAATGAGATAAGTCGAGGTTGAAGGTATTGTTTGATGCCAATTCAAACAATGGAGGCTCTTGTTGAAATCTACCTCTACCTTCTCATCATGTCAAGGATAGTGAAATTTAGTTAAACCATGGAAGTTGTGCATATATTTTGATGAAAAATCCTAAGTCCATCAACACTAGTGTTAGGTCTCAAAGTGTAGGTTTTAAACCATAAGGTGGTGCCAATCCCTTAATACACCTTTGGCCCATGAACAAGGTAAGTAGGACTGATTACCTTCTACTCTTCAGGCTCTGCCAAACCTAGGCGGGTATACCTGAACAATAAGGAAAATTTGTAGATAGATATGGTTCCTAGATTGAGCAATCTACTTACTATGGCACGTGAGATGAAGCAGATGCATAGTTTTAATGTCTAAATACTAGTGAGAGTAATTGAGAGTTCAAGTTTGTGAGTTGTATTTTGTATGTAATATCTAATTATTACCAGTGCCTACTTCTATTGGGTGGACCGAGTGGAGGGATGAATGATGATTTTGGAGATAGGGTTCTGTAAGATAGGTAGGTTCACTCTTCAACTTAACTCGAACAGTTGGCACTTTGAATGTTCGCATCTTATGAAAACATGCAAGTATGTCAGTTATTTGGACTCTTCTTAGTAATCCTAGTGAGATCCCCTTATGCTACTATGAAGTTGTTAAAGGATTTAATTCAAATGTGAAAGTAAACCAATTAATACAATCTAGTCAAAAGGACTTTAATCGAAACAAGAACCTATCAAATTTTATTTCTTAAAGGGAATTTTAATTCTTCTGCACACAGAAACCAGTCAACAACGTCACACAACTACAAAAAATGTGTATTGACAAATTAAATGCATTTCCACACAATCAATTTGAATAACATAAATAGCCACTTCAAAGATAGCCAAATAACATATAAGCATATAAATCCACACAACAATTGAACACTTGAAAGCAAATGAACAATTATGCATAACCTTCTCCATTATATTTATCTTTGACTAATATGCATTATAACAGTAGTTTTTGATATGAGATGGATGATCTATTTAGGTCTTGGTCTCTCTTATATATGTGAGAGGCATAAAGCTACATACCTGTTACAAAAAGTCATCTTGTTTGATAACTAAACATAATTAAGAAAACAAAATATTGCAGCAACTAAATGCACCGATCTGTTAATCTCCAAGCAGAAGCCTGTGACCACCTAAGATCTGTTCAAAGCTTCTCCTCCATGTGATATGGTGCTCATGATGTCGGTTAACTCCTTTCATCTTGATGGTTTCCCTGCTGTGTTTGGTGTATCCATAGTTTGGTTGAGGAACAAATTGAATGCAAAGAGGTGATGGATGTATTCTTGTTCAAAACAAGTATCTACATTGGAGATCATCTCTCTCATATCATACTCCCTATACATCATCTTCTCAAGCTGGTTGTGAGTATTTTGTAAAATAATATCCTTGTCATTGATCTCTTGTAATTCAACAGTCAGAATCACATTAAAATCTTCCTTCCAATCATCATATTCTTGAGGATTTCCCATATCATCGTAGAGTCTCAGAGTCCAATTGAAGCACTCAAAATCCTTGACAATACTCTTATGACATCCATTGTGTGCTTCTACCAATTTGTTATGTCTCTACACTGTCTGTCCTTTTAGGATTTGCTTGTCTTGAAGCTCTTATCTATTTTTGATTATTCTCCCCTGTAGTGGTTCATTCTCCTCTAATGCTGAGAGTACCTATTGAAATTGCCTCAATATTCATCTGCACATTTCATCATCTTATTGAATCTTCCCTCAATCATTTCAGATGCAATCCTATACTTGATGGTTTTGACTTCCTTCTCCAATTCTTTATATTTTTCCTGATATTTTAGGTGGTACTGCTTCCAATAAGTTGTATCAACCATTGCATCCAATACTCTCTTATCTTTCTCAAGCCATGGGGAATACAATTCTGGTGTGGAAGAGGAAGATGATCTTTCTCTTTGATGTGCTAATTCCTTCTTCAACCTGTTATTTTCTTTAACTAGCTTATCAATATGTGCCTTGGTGAACTTTGTCACATTGACATTCAACTCTGCTATGTCCATGGGGTTGGTATCCCCTACTCTTTGAACCAAGAGATGTCTAAACATTTGGTTTGGATTATCAACCACAACTGGTCTTTTGTCATGGGGGTACAGTGACCAAATAAGCAAGGTGGCCTCATTTGGATTGTATCTAGATCCTAAATACATCTTTTCACTTGCTTCATCTATTAAATTCATTGTTTTATCTCCTCTTTTTCTGAAACTATCAAACACAATTATAGAGCTTATATCCCATTCGGGAAAAAGAAATACTCCAGCTTCTTGGAGTAACTCTCTCCCTCTCTCAGGAGTGATGGACTCCATCTCTTTGTCTATTTATATTTTCAATTCTTTCAAAACAACAACTTCTCATTCACGAGTGACATCCTACATCTTTTGTCTCATTTTCTTGCCTTTATATTTGTAAACAAATGATTTAAACTTAAGAGACTTAACAAAATCTCCACCAGAAATGATCCTATCCAGCCTTGACCCTAACATCATCTGATGCTTCAAATCTTACAAAATTTTGTTCTTGAGGAGGTTTATACCGTACAATTCTAGGAGCACTTATTTTTTGTCCTTTCTCTTCCTCCTCATCATTTTCCTCATCACTCTCCTCTTCTTAACTCATATTAGTATCTACATAAAAACTCACATCAAGAGTTGGCTATGAAGGGATATAATCTAAGGGATCTAATCTTCATCCTGCACTCTTGAATAGGTTGCATGACGAGCATCAGAGACAAATGAAGGAACATTCTTTACCACTTCATCAATATGAGCAATGAGTTGCTCAATCCTTGCTAGAGGATCCTGTATTTCACCAAATGCCTTCAAATAAGATGGGAAATTTCTTCTTTTCCATTCCACTACAAGCATAACCCTATTATATGCAGTCATTCTTTTAGTGGTAGAGGCTTCATCATGGTTTCTGATTACATCTTCAACTGAGAATACATGCTCATATCCTGATAATGCCTATGATAACCCTGCTTTGTGAATAAATCATTTTGCATCAAAATATTTCCTTTTGTTACCTAGAGGGAGGTTATACTGTGAAATTTAGCATCAATTTCCTCATATCCCTCATTTGCAACCATTGTAAAGTCTCCAAAACATAAGGTACTGGGCATGATCAATTGTTTGTTGTGTCCTTTGAGGTTTTTTAAATCAGATTTTTCCAATTGCCTCACAATTTCTAAGTAGGTAATTCTATCAGGAACTACTCGTGGAAACAAGTGTGGAGCTCCTTCAAACCCATAAACCCTAATCACTGTGTAGTTAGGAAAAGCATACCAATCTCCCTAGTTATGATCCACCTTTTTCCTTGGGTCATTTTCCTTTGATCTTAGAAACTTTTGCACTTCTGGGGATAAGTTATAATCACATGGATATCCTAGCCACTCCATTAATGGTTTCACAAAAAACTCCTCAAAATAAAGATAATGAGATCTACCAAATCAACTATCCCATAGTGAAGTCCACATTTGTACAAGTTTGAGGTTCCCATTTTCATCTGTATCTTTTATTCTTAATTATTGACTCCAGACCCTTCTAACATGTCCCTCGTACATGATCAAAGTCATGAACAGAGAATAATGTTTGAAATGAATATATTCATTGTTGTTTTTAATCTTTTCAAGCTCCCAGTTTAGGTCATTGTCCAAGTATCTAGCCTAATTGAATGACCTAGTATCATTGCTTTGTATGCTTGTAGCTAAGACCATTGGGGCAATAAACATGAGGGGTGAGACCTCTACCCCCAAGACCTGACCAACTAAATAATAAGTGTATCTGAAATATTCTTCAAACAAGTCCTTATGAATAGGAGGGTTTTCATTACTCGAAAACCTCCTGAGTTGGCTTGCTTCATTCTTAGGCCTATGCAAGGGTAGTTTCCATCATTTGTAGTTGGTATCCATATGGTGATACTCTGTCAAGATATCTCTAATCGTGAATGGAAAGTTCATAGGACACTCCAACTGAAACACATTAGAAATTAAATCCTCAAAAATAACAAGCATGTCAGCCCCATTATGTGCTTGGATAGTTCTCCTCTTGGGGTCATATCTGCTAGCCAAAGCTTTAATTAATTCCACATTTATGAACACATTGGGCACCATGAGTCTTCCCAAGTTCAACCTCCATGGGTTGTAGATTGGCTAAAACCTAAATTGTTTCTTGTAATGATACATGAAAAGCTCATACCTACATCGTGGTGTCCAAATATCCCCCAAGAATTTATGTTTATCTAATAATCTATCCATTGAACTATTCATTTGAGAAAACCTCTTAGGTCTTGGCCCCAACCTAGGGCATTGATCTATCAGGTCTTGATTCAAGATTCTCTTCTCAGTTTTATGTTTCTTAGCTTTGGGTTCTTCTGCATTTTCCTCCATTCTTCAAATTCTTAATCCTTTGAAAAATACAACTTCTCAACTAAGATTGGTGTACTTACTTGGGTATCACCTCCACTGGTTTCTGATACGTGAGAATTCCTACCTTTTCCTTCTGCTTCTATCCTCTACAAAATATTCTAGACTATGCAACAATTATGTGATCAACTTGTGATATAATTCACTTGAACTATGGCTCATAAATACACCATCCGTTTTAGTCTTGTCATCGAGGGGAAGCATTTATTTTTAAATATCTAGATGATTCCTTGAGATGTCACATCAGTTAGAAATCAATCATCATCATTGTATCAGAGAGACTACAATCCTTATCCCACCAATAGCCACCCTCTCCACCGATGAACAATTTTCCTTCGGTCCATGGGTAGGATGCCAAAATATATTACCCCGATACACATTAATTCCTATGATATATAATAATTCTTGATAAATTATGATCATATCGGGCCATCGAGGGAATGTAGACATTCTTTCCACCGATGTTCATGTGTTACAACAATGTGCTTACTTTTGTTGACTCTATCGGTCTATTAGCGGGAACGCCTTAGGAGTTAGCCTGATAGGATGTTGTTACACTATTACTAGGTTATGAACTATTTGCATCGGGCCATCGACGAGGCTATGATGGGGTTTTCATCAATGATGCATTTTTAGGCCAATAGTGCTAATTTTTACTTAGGAAAAATTATGGAGTCTCAAAGTTATTTATGGGTGTGACAATTTGGCAATGTGGGCTACAAAATGGATCTTGTCACTCAAATTTCAACAATTTGTGTTGATCATAAAATTAAAATGTGATGAATTTTTGTGGAATGTGGAGGATTGGTGGGTGGAGGCTAGTGAAAAACTCTTTGTTAGAGAGACAAATGAATCTCCTAACATTTCCCATGATTGAATTGGCTCTGCTACACTTGAAATTGCTAATGCATGCATATATATTTAGTCAAATTGTCCAAAGTACTTTTGCAAGAACCAACTTAGTTCTTTTCTAGACAACATATACATCGCATTCACTGAGCACACCTCCCACACCCTCCTATAACCACAATTTTTAGGGGATTTATCATGGTAATTTGGAAGTAAATTTTGGAGACACTCTTATAAAGAAATCATGAATTCTTCATATAGTTGTGTAAATATTTAAAATCCTTATCCCCAAAGCCACTCTACCAAATAGAATAAAATTATAGAAAATAACGATATATTTTCCAATGAAAGAATTACTCCAAAATATTACCCGATGAGCCTCCACCAAACACAGCCTCTCTAGAATCCATTTGAATGTAGGCTTGAAATGGATGCACATCAAAAGAGACAAACCCACATTAATTATAAAGATGTTCCTTATGAACAAAAAGGAACACAACTAACTCACCAAGGAAAAAACATAGTAGCATCTGTCATGTAATTCTAAGTTAGGTGAACCTAGAGATAAGCTTGTTAAGAAATACTTGCAATGTGCTGAAATAGTTGTAGAAGATATATATCATGTACTTCTAAGAGATGATTTTGAACACAAACACTTGTGATCCAAAATTAATTATGAGTGTATGGCTATGTTAAGTTTGTCCTCTTTGACAATCAGAAAAAATACTCTTGGCCTTCAACTCACTTATATATAATAAATCCCTATGTCACATTTACATTAACTAATTAACACCATATGACTGTTGCTGGTATATTTAAATATTTTGTATCACGTCCATGCATTCATGACCCACAATGAACATTACATTATAGCACTCACCATAATGTTATATGTGGATCAATCCACTTTCAAGGCTCAATCATGTTTTGGAATTAAGTATCTGGAATTTGCAAGATCCACAACAATCTAGATAAACATCTAGACTTATATATTAAGACTCAAAAGTCAAATATCACAAAAACAAGTAAAAAACTAAAGACTCAAATCTTATCAGCAAGGGCACTTTCAAGTTTTACTTTCATAACACAACCAATTTAGAAGAAAGAAATTCAGAAAGCAACTCAAAGGGATATAAAAGTACAAGTTACATGAGTAACAACCATGAAAACAAACCAAAAAAAATAGCTGTATTAGCTAAACTCAAAAATAGATTACAAGTCAGAGACGACAAACCTTTAAATGCTATTTATCTAGTGGTTTACATAACTTGTCTATATTTATAAGTTAGACAAGTTGTAAAATGTATAATTGTTGGCATGGGAATGGAATTGGATTGTTGTTGACATTTGTTATTCTCATGGATAGGTATTGAAGCACTTGCATGGGCGATAAAGCTTTTTTGGATAGGACTTGGAGAATTTTTAAAGGTGGCCAAGGAATTCAGAGTTTATTGCAATGAATTTGAAGTCAGTGAGGCCCTTTGTAGCAAATTTAGAGGTAATTTAAAACCCTCATTGCCAAAAGTAAGCTAATAGGAAACATAGGAATTTCCATTCTCAATAGGTAAACTTCAAATGAATGTAAGATAGATCTCAGAACGATGACTCATTATATCCTCTTCTTTCTATTATGGTCTGTACTAGAAGTGACTACTTTCAACAATGTGTTGGCATCTCTGTTTTCATATTCATGTTTTTTCTTTAAATCAAAAACTAAATTAATATGGGAATGCATAATATTATAAATGGATGAGCGTCAAAGGTTGACTACGGATCAATATCATGCATAGGATGAGAGAGTAGCTGATGAGAGGGACATTGACAAATATCCATGATGCCCATGCAAAAATTTTCTTGGTGGAAAGGTGAAAAAAAGAAATATGATTTATCGACATATGATAAGATATGGGCATATTGGTATAAGCCCTTGGGCTTATAATTATTATGAAGATATGATAGAATGTTAGATTGTGAGAGATGAAGAGGCAAAAAGCATAGATGAAGTGGCATCAAACATAGATGAAGAGGTAGAAATGTTTGATGAAGGGTTTGAAGTTGATAGAATGTTGAATGAGGGTCTAAATGATGATTAGGACAAGTCAATGGACAATTCTTTAAAGTTTGTGTATGCTAATTGCAAGTTAATTCATTTGACAACAATCCTTCAAATTCTTAACTTGCAAGTGGTGCATGGTTGGACAAATGAGAGTGTAGATCAGTTATTGGCATTATTAGGTTCATTGTTACTAGTTGACTCCACATTGCCAACAAAATGAAGTCAATGTAAAAATAAAATTAGTAAGCTCGGCTTGGGGTATGAAAACATCCACACATGTGTGAATGGTTGTGTATTATTTCACAAAAATATTGCAAATGAGAGTGAATGTCTAAAATGTCATGAACTGATGTATAGAAAAGGGTTGAAATCAGTTGTGGTTCCTAGAAAGGTTCTTCGCCACTTTCTGATAATCCCACAATTACTCTGAATGTATAGGTGCAGAGACATTGCTGAACTTATGGAGTGGCATGCCCAAAATAAGAGCACTGATGGAAAATAATGACATATGCTTGATACTAAGATGTGGATGGAATTTGATAATAGATGGCTTGATTTTTCTCAAGATCCTCATAATATAAGGTTGGGTTTGGATATAGATGGGGTGAACCCATTCTTAGATTAAAGTACTGAATGGTCAACTTGACTAGTGTTTCTAATAAATTATAACTTGCCTCCATGGTTAGCAACTAAACCATTTTTCTTAATGTTATCATTGATTATACCAGGAAAGAAAAGTGTGACTTGAGATACAATAGATGCTTATCTAGATCCATTATGTGATGAGTTAATGGAATTATGGAAAGGAATGGATGCAATTCAATCTTTAAGGGATGGTCATTCAATCAAATTCACTTTAAGAGCTTCCTTAATGTTTACGATTCATGATCTTCTTGCATATGGCACATTGTCTAGTCTCTCTATTCATGGATACCATGCATGTCCTGCTTGCAACTTTAAGTATTTTGTGAGGCACTCAAGAAGTTTACGTAAGTGTATTTATTGTGGACATCTTGCTTACCTTAAAATGGATCATCCATATTGTCAACAAAAAACACATTTCAATGGTTAAGAAGAGAATCATGAAGCGCCATTGCTAATAACAGGTGATTACATTGTGGAGAATGGACAAAAAAGAATATCATTTTTTAAAAATGATGGGATTGTTGGTAGTAGATATGATCCATGTAATGAAGTAGTGTAAAATGGTTGTGCATATTGTATAAGTTGCCATACTTTAAGGATATAGCCATTAGGCATACTGTTGACTTTATACATACTAAGAGAAATATAGCTTATGCTATTATAGAAACTCTTTTTGGTGCTCTTGATACTATTTCATCACGTGAATACTTTCAAGAAATAAAGATTCATCGAAATCTTTGGGTTGAAAAATATGATAATGAAAAATATAGAAAACCTAGTGCTCCTTATGTCTGGACAAAGGAACAACATGCATAATTCTTATATTTGGTGTCTCATACTCGCTTTCCCACTAGATATGTAAGTAGAAACATTCAAAGCCAAACTAAAATTAATAGCTTAAGAGGCCTCAAGACCCATGACTATCATGTCATAATCAAGAATATTTTACCTATTGTGGTAAATATATCAAGTTTGGCAAAGGGGCCAAGATTGGAAATTATAAGGTTGGGCCTAATATTAAAGAGAATGAGTTTACATGTATTAGATCCTTCAAACTTTGATAGTTTGAGGGAGGAGGTTGTTGAAGTCCTTTGTCTATTGGAACGAGAATTTCCACCAACAATATTTAACATTTCTCTGCATCTTTTAATACATCTAGAATATGAACTAGAGCATTGTGGCCTAGTAAGAATGAGATGAATGTATCCTATAGAATGATATGAAGGTTTTGAAAAAAATTGTACGTACTAGGGAAAAACCAGAAGGTAACATGTCTGAGGGATATTCAATGCAAGAGGCCATGGGATTTTGCACATAATATATGAAGGATTTAAAAAATATCAATCGACTTGTATGGGATGATGACAAAGATGAGAGAGTTGTAGGTGAAGTATTAGAAGGGAATGGATGTCACTTCAATCTATCATATCAAGAAAGAAGTGCAATACATGCCTTTATTCTTCAAAATACATCTTCACTCAATAAGTGGCATGGGTAAAAAAAAATTACACAATAATTTATTTACTCAATTGCATCTACATATTTATATTATTAATATTACTATTTGTACGTCATTATTCTATGCATAAAATATGAAGAAGAGAATCAAACTTGGATGCAACATCGACCTCAAAGGCATAGACGCCATGATTTGATTGGAGCTGATTCTTTTCCAAAATTTGAAGAATGTATTGATAATGCAATCGGTGATGCAAAAGAAGAAGGTCAAGATATAACAACAGAGGAAAGTGAGCTTTCTTGACCTCCACATTTATGGGCTATGAATTTTAGTGGAATGTAGGCCTATGGTAGTCATTTAAGAGTGGAAGAAAAAGACAAAGGAAAGACAAATTATGATTGCTTTAGTGTTGAATTTCTTCATGAAATTGAGAAGAAATTTTATGTTGGATTCATCCAAGAAATTATTCAAGTGGATTTTGGTGAAAATAGTCCTATATTATTAAAATTTAAGTGGATCCGACCATCCGCAATACAATTTGATGAGTATGGATTTGTACGTGCAAATACATTACAATTTTTATCAGAGATATATGAGCTATATGTTTCCCCTCTTCAAATTAACCAATCATTTCTAATTGATGATGTAAGAAGCCCGGGTTGGTCATATGCCATTCAAACAGATTCTCGTTCGAGATGAAAATTGATGGAAGTTGTTGATGTAATGCCTAATGGGAAATATGTTAATTTACAAGAAACATTCAAAGAAGTGGATGAAGAAAATGAAGGACTGTTTGAAGAAAGATATTTTGATTACCAATGAAGAAATTGGGAGAGATAATGTATTGCATGTCACAAATGAGGATGAGGAAGAAAATCAAGTAGATGCAGACACGAGTGATCAGGATTCTGATCTTGCTGGAAATGCAGATGATTATTGATGAGCCCCATTTTATGACCTTTTATGTAAGACTTTTATGTTGTTTTAAGACTGTTTTATGTTTTAAGGACATGGAAATTTAGACTAATACCTATTTCAAAGCTTTAATGTTGAACAAAGTTTCTATATGAATGCAATATGATTATGTTTTCATATAAAAATGAGGATGCAATATCTCTCTATCAAGTTGCTAATTTATACATCATTGTTTTTGTGGACATCAGGAAATGAAGAAAAATATTTTAAGGCACAAATTAGTTGATAGTGATCACAATGTTGAAATTCCAGTGATAGATTATGAGCACTTTCGTGAAGAACGTGTGGCCAAGAATAATGAATATTTATCACGTCTTGGTTTGACATAAAACATGCAAGTTGTAAATCCACTAAGTAGTAAATTATTTGTTTAATACTGTTTCATGAAATTTTATAGGCAAGAGCTTTATGTATATAAGATATGATATGATATATATTTTTTGTTTTATAGGCAAGACAAAGAGAGCAGAGAAAATGTAGAGAAAAAACAAAAAGAAAGTAAAGATACAGTGTTGCCGGCTCGTAGAATCCGACACTTTTGTGATTCAACAAATGAAGATGGTGAAAAAAATAGTTGTGATGAAGTGAAATCTGCAGAGACCACTACTGATCTACCTACTCATGCCACACATGATGTGGCCAAGGAGCATGAAGTTCTGGTTAATCAAAGTCATAAAGAGAGTCTGTTTGCATCTGATGTGCTTGTTGGGAGTGCACTTGTCGCATCTACAACTTTTGAAGGAATTAGTGAATCAACTAGAAATATTTGTAGTGGTGAAACAAAAGATGTGCCTACTTATGTTAAAAGACAAATATTGAGTCAAGATTTATACAGATCTACAAAGATGAATGCAAAAGAAAGAATATTAGAAGGGAAGAAGCCATTCTTGGTTGAGGTATCAAGAGATGGCGAACCCATTGGGAAAAATGCTGCAAGGTGGGCCTCCGAGTTGGGCGTAAGATGTAGGGCCCATTTGGATATCTACAAATCAAATTTTGCAGAGCAAGATTCATGAAATGTGGAATATGTTATACAAAAAATGGAAAATGCCTTTGACACTGTTGGTGGAAAAATCTCTAGAAAATATTACAAGCACAAGATGAGACTTCTGATGAAAAATTTTAGATACAATTGCAGAAAAACAAACATGGAGGGAAAATAGATGTTAGATTCCACTCTATCTCCCAACAAGTGGGAGGCATTGAAAGAAAGTATGTGTTTTGAAGAATATGTGACAAAGAGTAACAGAGGCAAGAAAGCAAGAGATAATGTGAGGACTAAATATACATTTGGCCGAGGCGGGTTGTAGGCCAAAATGGACAAATGTGGAGATTTTTGGTTCAATTTACATTGTGTTATTTATTTCAATTTTTCATTGAACTAACTATATATTGAAATTAACATTGTATTTTAGGTGGAAAACAATAATAGAGAAGCAAGTGTAGAATATGTATCCAATTATATGGCAACATAGATCATTACTAAATCTAATACTAGTATCAAGAGTTTGGTTTGTCAATAGAGATTTCACAACCATCTGTTGGAAAAGCACCCAATACTTGACCTCTCCAAATCCTTGTCAACTCAAATGAGGAGCTATGACATGTATAATGAGTTGCTTAGCGTCTCAGAAGTTTCCTGGTTAATTTTGCCTCTATTAATTATAATTTCTGCATGGAATGGCCGTAATTCGAGGGGGTTGATTAGGTAGGTATACTCAATATTTTTATTCTCAACTATATCATATTTATATTCTAAAAGAGATGTTTGCAAATTTCATGTCTTTCCACAACTTGTGCATAAAATTATAAGTGATCTCCGGAAAATTATTATGATCATATATAGAACAATGAATCTATGAAATTTTGCCTCTTGTTTCATTTGGAAATCCATTGTATTTTCCTAAATGTTGTGACTGTGAGTTTTATGACAAAATAACTATGAGATCAATGAATGATTTGTTAGGTCTCAGAAGTGCAGGTTTTTAAACCATAAGGGGGTGTCAATCCCTTAATACACCTTTGGCCCACAAACAAGGTAAACAAGACTGATTCCCCCGATATATATTAATTCTTGATAATCTGTGGTTATATCGGGCCATCAGGGGAATGCAAACATTCATTCCACTGATGCTCATGTGTTCCAATGATGTGCTTTCTTTTATTGACTCTATCAGTCTATCAAGGAGGACGCCTTAGGAGTCAGCCTGATAGGGTATTGTTACATCAATATTAGGTTATTAACTACTTTCATCAGGGGAATGCAAACTGATGGCTGTCACGCTTAGCCGTGCAAACCCCAATGGAACTAATAACAACGGAACAATTTTTTTTTAAAGAATATAATAAACATACTTAAGTATTCTAATATAACAATATACTAAGTTGCATGACTAATTCCATTGGGGTACACGGGGTAACATTACTATACTAACCCATAACAATGATAACAAGATAACAATAATTAATCAATTATGTAAATCTATTCATTCCCACTTCATCATTTAAAATATCTACTAAACAATAACCATATTTATAACATATGTACATATGACAACGAAAGATACTATAAAGATATGAAGCATTTACATTACAACAGATATAACACAACTTAACACAACTATTTCAATGCATTCCTAAATAAAAGAAACATGGCACGATTAAGGCATTACATCCAAATGATGGTAAAAATACGGCGGGTTATACATCCTCCAATGGCAGTTATACAATTTACAATAAGATTCACCCCAATACCGTGGGGACATTACATCAATAATGAATTACATTACAACTAAAGAGGTATAACCTACATCTGGTTCAAAGAATTCTTGGATCGTAAGCATGTACAAGCCCTGCAATAAAGATACACCTGCAATAGAAGGGGAAACCCAACGGGGTGCGAAGCACGTTCCACCCAACCACCCCCATGCTGAGAGTAAGCAAGGAAGGGTCCCCGACCAAGCACGTCTAACAATAGCACAAGACTAACTCCAGACAAACAACTTACATCAAGACCACTTAGAAACTCAACAACAACAAATCCAAAGGCACAACAACAAACCACTTCAGAACATAACAACAAGTCATAATCACAACATCAATGAAACTCAAGACATAATATCAAAGACTATTTCCAACAATAACCAAAGAGAAATCAATAAATCACTTAACCACTACAAACACAATATCACTTAACAACTACAATCACAAAGTCACTTAACAACTACAAACACAAAGTCACTTAACAACTACAAACACAAAGTCACTTAACAACTACAAACACAATATCACTTAACACGAGGTTACAATGCTTCCAGAGAACCAAGATCATGAACATCGCACAATAACTGATTAACTGTCGACATAGGAAGAGTGTCATGCATAAATTTCCATGAGTTACCCTGGCTCAACCTTCCTAGGCTACCGGACCCCCATCCTGGGTTACCCTGGCTTGCCTCTACTAGCCGCCGGACCCTCACGCAAAACTATGCGTCCCATCTCATCTCGAGCCTTATCGCTCACTTGCTTCACGAGAGAGACATTCTTTATCTTTATTAGTGTGAAAGATCCCCATTAATTCTATTAGATTATCACTTAGTTAAACTCTAGGTGAGTTACCCTGGTGCCCCTTTGTGTGTCGGACCCCCACAAAGAGCCACTCTCCTATCGACAACACACAAGATACAACACCACAATAGGTAACTAGACAACATAACCTCTCCAATCCAAGGTGGAAACAAAACAAGAAAACTCACTCTGAACACTGGAGGAAACCAAATACGAAAACACACTCTTCCAAAGGAGGTACAAATCTCATTACCCTCTCCTATTTTCCAGGAGGCACAAATCCCCGTTTGTGGAAACCGGGTACCACAAAATAGTACAATGCTACATCATTCCCAAGGTGATTCACAAATTGAACCTCTACAAAAAACATCCCACTCTAGAGCACTTCTCTGGAAGACTTACATAGACCCTTAACCCCATTTTCCCAACATGGAGAATAAAAGAAACATGATAGAAAAACATTCCATTTCTGGAAGCCCTTAACAATAACTTAAATTCTTACGAAAGGTAAGATAAACCTAGGGTTTTTCCCATACGACACAATAAAACAATGAAGAGAATACCACAATAGACTTAACGAATAACCTCAAGAAAACAATTACTTAAAACAACTCCATATAAAAATATTTCCAATACTCAATAATTTCATCCAAACAAATAAATCAAGAATTCGAGAATATTCGATTCAAAACAAAACACATCGTTTAATTCAAATTCGCACATTTACACTATAATATCATATCTTTTAATCTTAACTATTCGATTCAATTCCAAGCACAAAATCAATTAAAATTTGCACAACTACATTAATCATTGCAATTTCCTCAAAATTATGTTTTTACCTCGCAAACACAAATGTTCATATATATATATATAAATAATCATTTAATATAATTAATATAATCATATTACAAAAAAAAATATTTTAAAAAACAAAATTTGAATTAAATCACATTTGAATATTATATAATTAAAAATTGAATTAAATCTCAATATATATATATATATATTAAATAATATATAATATATATATATATTTATATATTTATATAAATTAAATACATATACAAATAACACATATAATATATTATTACTTATGCATACTTCATATAAATCTTCAAAATAATAATAAAAACAAACTCCATTTAAATAAATTGAACGAACCTATATCATACAAAAAAAATTCAAATTTAAACCGTCATATAAAATAAAGCATATTAAATAATAAATAATAAATAAAGGGACAAAAGTCCCATCCATGCACTGTGCACAGCCCACAGTACATAGGGTACTGTGGGCAGTGGGGTACGCAGCCCCCACTGGCTGCGCCCAGCAGCCTCGGCTGCTGTGCGCAGCCTGTGGTGGCTGTGTACAGCCACCACTTGGGCCCGTGGCCCAATAAAAATAAATTTTATTTTATATATATTTTTATATAATTTAATTTTACATTTATAATTTCATTTACTTTTAGATTTCGTTTTTTCAATAAAATTCAAAATCCAAAGCACGAATTGGTTTAAACAAATTTGTTTTATTTATCCTTTCATTTATGTAAATATTTTAATACGATTTCGTATTAAAACGACTTCGAAATTAGCAAATTTCAATTAAATTTTACACATAAAATTTCATACAATCACATATATAAAAATTTATTCTTTTTAAATAAACTGAAAACACACTGACACCAGAATTATATATACATATATTTAAATAACTCAAATAGAATAATAATAATATATATATTTGTTTATTTCTATTTAAATATGCAGATATATTTAACAAGAGTTCCAAAGCATTAACAAAATAACAGATCTTTTTTTTTTTAATAAATCCAATAAAGATTTGGTATCTAAATGCCTCTCACATTAAAAATGATTTTCCTTTCAAATGGTTATTTTCCAAACTAAGTTTCAATGAAGAATTTTTTCTTGAAGATACTATTATAATTTCCTACAGAGGGTTTGTGGGTTTAACACAATCAAGTTTTCTATTCATAGATTCATTTTCAAAAGAAAATATAGGAATAAATTCCACAAACACAACAACTAGATGTTATTTACACAACAATAAAATAACAGTAAATTTAAAGAATGAAACCTGGAGTCCTTCGCCTTGATGAAGAATTCCTTCTGTAGCCTCCTCTCGATCTCCTCCTGCAGCTCTCTTTTCTCGATCCTCTGCCTTCAACGTTCTTCTGAACAATCTTTCCTTTCCAATACCACAATAATTTTACCCAGAAAACCCTCAAAACTCAAAACTATCATTCTTATTTTTCTTTTCTAGATCCAAAAACAACCGAGCAAAACTTGTGTGTGTCAATCATTCCCTCATAAAAATAATAAATCAAAGATAAAGATTCAATAAAGCTCTTCCGCTTTTTTTTTCAAAAAGCCTCTTTTCTTATTGGTCCTTTTCCAGCTTTTAAAAGCTCACACTTATCTAAAATTTTAATTAAAATAATTTATTTAATTCAGATACTATCCTCACATGATTTTCTAATTTAATATTAATAAAAAGATAATATCTAATTATTCTCAACAATATTAATTTAATTTAATTTCTTGCCCTTTAATTAATTAAATACTTTTTAATTTACAATCTATTTAAATTTAACATTTTTCTAACTCTCAATTAAATCAAATAACAATGCAACATTAATTAATTATTTTATGAAATACGATTAATTAATTAAACACTATCTCAGAATTAAATAAATACCCAACAGTCAAACTACATAAAGACAAAGACAAAACTTTACTCATAACACAACGACTCACAACAGACGATGGACTTGGGACGGGGACACTTCCAAACCTACTCCCTTTTTCAACATTTTACCCATTGGGTTAATTTATTGCTCACCCTGTCCTGCCGAAACAGGTGGAAACGAGACTTATTCCTGCAATCCTGCATCCAAATAAACGTCAAGTAGCACATGTATATATATAATCAAACATCTTATCGTGAGAAGGAATTGCAGTGTAGCAGGGCACTCGTGAAGTGTCCCAGTGATGCTAATCGCCCTCTCACCTAATCTATTCTAACAATTACAATATCCATGACGAACTAACATTTCTAACCAAATTGATCATAAGACAACATGATACTTAACTACTGCATCATAACTAATTATTAAATAATTGCATTATAAAATAATACTGAATCCAAATAACATGATCACCATAGAATCATCACATCGACATATAAAACATTAATGAACAACTATTTGAATAAACAATAATCCAATCAACACACAGAGTAACATAAATCCCACTAATAATGTCATATCAAATGATCATGTCCACTAAAGGAATAACATCATCAAACTTCAAACCAACCAAATCAACCATAATAGTATCATCATAGTATCAACGTATCAAGTTAAAGCATAGAAATTAATAAATCCAAATAGTAAGAGGAGGGGTATTACATGCACTCAATAATACTAATACTAACCATCCAAGTAAATCATATTAATATAAGAATCAAATCATTTGAATCACAATTGCATTCACACAAGTTTCATAATTTGTATAACATAAAGATCCTATAACATAATTGAAAAATCATTAGCCACCTATCTTATCTCATTTTCATTAACATTACTTTTCATACTCATCTAATTGCAACATGATTGGTTCACGACACTTGTTTAATTCCTTCATCATTAAGTTTTCAGATTCAAAGTGAACAAATCGAATAACCAACATAAAAGTAGATCAGTCATCATAGTTAGCTAGCATGTCACATAATCAAAATCAAATAATCATATTAAATTAAATGTTCAAATATCTTGTCATCAATGATATCAATATGGATAGACAATAATCAAACTCAAAATAATCCAAGTACTAGATGTAGCATAGTCATAATCAAACCATCACATGAAAACAAATGTCTAAATGTCCTATCATCAATGGTATCATCGGGCATAATCAATAATTAAACTTAAAATAGTTCACTTACTGGATGTAGGATAGAGGTGGGCCTCACATCCTCCCCCTCTAGGAATGAACTTCCTCCTGGAAGTTTTCAAAGTTGCAGGAAAGGAGTGTCACCCCACCAATTTTTTTTTGTTTTGGTACACCTCATCCTTAAGATTACCTACATGGATATTGTATAGCTTTGTGCTCCCCTTTACCACATATGAAACAAGAACCTTTACACTTAACTTGAATTGACTACACTCGATTAAGTTGAGATGACTTGGGTTTATCCACATAAAGGGGTTCCTTAGAAACTTGTTGTGTTCCTACTAGACCCAAACCTTGCTCATGGGGCCTGTGATCTATTTGGGTACTCGTTACTTGACCCACCCTTTAGGCAACCCCTAGGTGTGCCTTGTTGACATTTTCCTTTCCAAACTTTCCTTTGTTGTTGTTTTTGGTAGTGCTTGTGACCTTGGATGGAGTGTATGGAACTCTTGGTGATTCCTATGAAGTGGCCTTTGAGTCCTATTTGCTACAATTTTTTTGCATTTTGAATCTCCTAAGGTAAACCATAGGAGTAACGTCTCTTATCCTTGTGTTTAGATTTCTAATGGCTTGCTCTAGCTAAAACCTTTCATTTCTAAGATGATTCACTTGTTGCAATAATTCCATGTATCACTCCTTGAACTGAGCACCTATGAGTTCCTGTTGTCCTAATTTATTGTGTTCATCCATATTGCTCTTATGGGTACATTTCCA
>VDFB02365578.1:84233-107690 GCA_007258455.2 Sequoia sempervirens
TTTGTTTTTACATTATGATATCATTGCTTTGAACCTTGTGCTTTGTGATTATCACATATTTGTTACAATATCTTCAAGGTCTGAATTTATTTCTTTATTGACTACAAGAGACCCCTTTGATCTTACAACCCCAACCCTCTTAAAGAAAACTTAGAATCAATTGGCAACAGTGAACAAAAAACCATCATAGCTAATTTCATTTCTTTTCCAAGAGAATTCAATGAAAATATAATGGAAAACACACATCACTTTGTGGGGTACCTGGTTTATTTGATTTGAAAACCTACCTTCAACATCCAAGTCAAAAAGTCAGCCTACCAAGTCTGTACCGAGTCCTCCAAGTCTTAAGTCAAAAATCAAGAGTGACATTGTTGATTATTTCACTGCTAATATCATGAACGTTGGTAGATTGAGCTTCCTGTAAGTCTTGATTCTCTGTTGATTGCACTTGAAGTCCAAAGTGCTCAAGTAGCTTTGTCCTAACATTTTGTTTATCTTCAAACATGACTCTTAGGAAATTCCATGTCTCCCTCTCTTCTTCCAAACTAAATCAATGCAGAAACCAAAAATTTGCAAGTGAAATAATACAAATGAACGTAAATTGTTATTAATTCCATTCAAAAAATATCCACAAATAAGTAACTAAGAAGCCTGAGACTTCTTATCGCAAAAATCTCGCAATGATGATTTTTCACCATTTGCTATTGTAGCTTCAAACTCTATTGAACGAAGCACTAGATTGTCCTCGGTAACGAGATTGTGTATATATACTTATGAAAATAGTAGAAAATAAAGACCATATATCATCTTAATGGCATGTACCAAAGAATAAATTGTACAATACCTCAGAAGAGCCAACAACACTCCGTGATGCTATACTGGGCCAAAATGAAGCAAGCTTTCCTCCAAATCCAAAACTGATACCAACTGGTGATCTCTTCAACCACTTAGGGGCTTTCAAGAGTGGACCTAAAAAGGGAAAAATGAAAAGATAGACATTATGTATTTGCATACAAGATCCCAATTCATTGAGAAAATCTTATAAGTGAGATTCACATTTCTTAACTAAGTCATGTATGGTTATCACATAAAGTAACACTTACCACCCACTTTATGTTTGAAAGAAATTAAAGCACTATACTTGGGTTATTCACAAAGAGTCATTAGTCAAGTATTGTAGGAAAAAAATCATGGGCATATAAAACTAGTAGAGCATAGATAAAAATAGTGATCATGCATAAATCTCATGAACATATTTGCATCAATCAAGGTAGATGTATTTCGACAATGAAAAAAATCTAGATGAAATAGACCTACCTTCCTAACACTTTCACATCTACCTGTGACTTTCATTAACACCAAAGGTATATGCAGATTGGGCAGGTACCATTGGGCTCTAAAGGCCCCTTATTGTGTGATTAAACAATACAGACAATTAGGGAAATGTCATTATATGTAATGAGATAAGTCGAGGTTGAAGGTATTGTTTGATGCCAATTCAAACAATGGAGGCTCTTGTTGAAATCTACCTCTACCTTCTCATCATGTCAAGGATAGTGAAATTTAGTTAAACCATGGAAGTTGTGCATATATTTTGATGAAAAATCCTAAGTCCATCAACACTAGTGTTAGGTCTCAAAGTGTAGGTTTTAAACCATAAGGTGGTGCCAATCCCTTAATACACCTTTGGCCCATGAACAAGGTAAGTAGGACTGATTACCTTCTACTCTTCAGGCTCTGCCAAACCTAGGCGGGTATACCTGAACAATAAGGAAAATTTGTAGATAGATATGGTTCCTAGATTGAGCAATCTACTTACTATGGCACGTGAGATGAAGCAGATGCATAGTTTTAATGTCTAAATACTAGTGAGAGTAATTGAGAGTTCAAGTTTGTGAGTTGTATTTTGTATGTAATATCTAATTATTACCAGTGCCTACTTCTATTGGGTGGACCGAGTGGAGGGATGAATGATGATTTTGGAGATAGGGTTCTGTAAGATAGGTAGGTTCACTCTTCAACTTAACTCGAACAGTTGGCACTTTGAATGTTCGCATCTTATGAAAACATGCAAGTATGTCAGTTATTTGGACTCTTCTTAGTAATCCTAGTGAGATCCCCTTATGCTACTATGAAGTTGTTAAAGGATTTAATTCAAATGTGAAAGTAAACCAATTAATACAATCTAGTCAAAAGGACTTTAATCGAAACAAGAACCTATCAAATTTTATTTCTTAAAGGGAATTTTAATTCTTCTGCACACAGAAACCAGTCAACAACGTCACACAACTACAAAAAATGTGTATTGACAAATTAAATGCATTTCCACACAATCAATTTGAATAACATAAATAGCCACTTCAAAGATAGCCAAATAACATATAAGCATATAAATCCACACAACAATTGAACACTTGAAAGCAAATGAACAATTATGCATAACCTTCTCCATTATATTTATCTTTGACTAATATGCATTATAACAGTAGTTTTTGATATGAGATGGATGATCTATTTAGGTCTTGGTCTCTCTTATATATGTGAGAGGCATAAAGCTACATACCTGTTACAAAAAGTCATCTTGTTTGATAACTAAACATAATTAAGAAAACAAAATATTGCAGCAACTAAATGCACCGATCTGTTAATCTCCAAGCAGAAGCCTGTGACCACCTAAGATCTGTTCAAAGCTTCTCCTCCATGTGATATGGTGCTCATGATGTCGGTTAACTCCTTTCATCTTGATGGTTTCCCTGCTGTGTTTGGTGTATCCATAGTTTGGTTGAGGAACAAATTGAATGCAAAGAGGTGATGGATGTATTCTTGTTCAAAACAAGTATCTACATTGGAGATCATCTCTCTCATATCATACTCCCTATACATCATCTTCTCAAGCTGGTTGTGAGTATTTTGTAAAATAATATCCTTGTCATTGATCTCTTGTAATTCAACAGTCAGAATCACATTAAAATCTTCCTTCCAATCATCATATTCTTGAGGATTTCCCATATCATCGTAGAGTCTCAGAGTCCAATTGAAGCACTCAAAATCCTTGACAATACTCTTATGACATCCATTGTGTGCTTCTACCAATTTGTTATGTCTCTACACTGTCTGTCCTTTTAGGATTTGCTTGTCTTGAAGCTCTTATCTATTTTTGATTATTCTCCCCTGTAGTGGTTCATTCTCCTCTAATGCTGAGAGTACCTATTGAAATTGCCTCAATATTCATCTGCACATTTCATCATCTTATTGAATCTTCCCTCAATCATTTCAGATGCAATCCTATACTTGATGGTTTTGACTTCCTTCTCCAATTCTTTATATTTTTCCTGATATTTTAGGTGGTACTGCTTCCAATAAGTTGTATCAACCATTGCATCCAATACTCTCTTATCTTTCTCAAGCCATGGGGAATACAATTCTGGTGTGGAAGAGGAAGATGATCTTTCTCTTTGATGTGCTAATTCCTTCTTCAACCTGTTATTTTCTTTAACTAGCTTATCAATATGTGCCTTGGTGAACTTTGTCACATTGACATTCAACTCTGCTATGTCCATGGGGTTGGTATCCCCTACTCTTTGAACCAAGAGATGTCTAAACATTTGGTTTGGATTATCAACCACAACTGGTCTTTTGTCATGGGGGTACAGTGACCAAATAAGCAAGGTGGCCTCATTTGGATTGTATCTAGATCCTAAATACATCTTTTCACTTGCTTCATCTATTAAATTCATTGTTTTATCTCCTCTTTTTCTGAAACTATCAAACACAATTATAGAGCTTATATCCCATTCGGGAAAAAGAAATACTCCAGCTTCTTGGAGTAACTCTCTCCCTCTCTCAGGAGTGATGGACTCCATCTCTTTGTCTATTTATATTTTCAATTCTTTCAAAACAACAACTTCTCATTCACGAGTGACATCCTACATCTTTTGTCTCATTTTCTTGCCTTTATATTTGTAAACAAATGATTTAAACTTAAGAGACTTAACAAAATCTCCACCAGAAATGATCCTATCCAGCCTTGACCCTAACATCATCTGATGCTTCAAATCTTACAAAATTTTGTTCTTGAGGAGGTTTATACCGTACAATTCTAGGAGCACTTATTTTTTGTCCTTTCTCTTCCTCCTCATCATTTTCCTCATCACTCTCCTCTTCTTAACTCATATTAGTATCTACATAAAAACTCACATCAAGAGTTGGCTATGAAGGGATATAATCTAAGGGATCTAATCTTCATCCTGCACTCTTGAATAGGTTGCATGACGAGCATCAGAGACAAATGAAGGAACATTCTTTACCACTTCATCAATATGAGCAATGAGTTGCTCAATCCTTGCTAGAGGATCCTGTATTTCACCAAATGCCTTCAAATAAGATGGGAAATTTCTTCTTTTCCATTCCACTACAAGCATAACCCTATTATATGCAGTCATTCTTTTAGTGGTAGAGGCTTCATCATGGTTTCTGATTACATCTTCAACTGAGAATACATGCTCATATCCTGATAATGCCTATGATAACCCTGCTTTGTGAATAAATCATTTTGCATCAAAATATTTCCTTTTGTTACCTAGAGGGAGGTTATACTGTGAAATTTAGCATCAATTTCCTCATATCCCTCATTTGCAACCATTGTAAAGTCTCCAAAACATAAGGTACTGGGCATGATCAATTGTTTGTTGTGTCCTTTGAGGTTTTTTAAATCAGATTTTTCCAATTGCCTCACAATTTCTAAGTAGGTAATTCTATCAGGAACTACTCGTGGAAACAAGTGTGGAGCTCCTTCAAACCCATAAACCCTAATCACTGTGTAGTTAGGAAAAGCATACCAATCTCCCTAGTTATGATCCACCTTTTTCCTTGGGTCATTTTCCTTTGATCTTAGAAACTTTTGCACTTCTGGGGATAAGTTATAATCACATGGATATCCTAGCCACTCCATTAATGGTTTCACAAAAAACTCCTCAAAATAAAGATAATGAGATCTACCAAATCAACTATCCCATAGTGAAGTCCACATTTGTACAAGTTTGAGGTTCCCATTTTCATCTGTATCTTTTATTCTTAATTATTGACTCCAGACCCTTCTAACATGTCCCTCGTACATGATCAAAGTCATGAACAGAGAATAATGTTTGAAATGAATATATTCATTGTTGTTTTTAATCTTTTCAAGCTCCCAGTTTAGGTCATTGTCCAAGTATCTAGCCTAATTGAATGACCTAGTATCATTGCTTTGTATGCTTGTAGCTAAGACCATTGGGGCAATAAACATGAGGGGTGAGACCTCTACCCCCAAGACCTGACCAACTAAATAATAAGTGTATCTGAAATATTCTTCAAACAAGTCCTTATGAATAGGAGGGTTTTCATTACTCGAAAACCTCCTGAGTTGGCTTGCTTCATTCTTAGGCCTATGCAAGGGTAGTTTCCATCATTTGTAGTTGGTATCCATATGGTGATACTCTGTCAAGATATCTCTAATCGTGAATGGAAAGTTCATAGGACACTCCAACTGAAACACATTAGAAATTAAATCCTCAAAAATAACAAGCATGTCAGCCCCATTATGTGCTTGGATAGTTCTCCTCTTGGGGTCATATCTGCTAGCCAAAGCTTTAATTAATTCCACATTTATGAACACATTGGGCACCATGAGTCTTCCCAAGTTCAACCTCCATGGGTTGTAGATTGGCTAAAACCTAAATTGTTTCTTGTAATGATACATGAAAAGCTCATACCTACATCGTGGTGTCCAAATATCCCCCAAGAATTTATGTTTATCTAATAATCTATCCATTGAACTATTCATTTGAGAAAACCTCTTAGGTCTTGGCCCCAACCTAGGGCATTGATCTATCAGGTCTTGATTCAAGATTCTCTTCTCAGTTTTATGTTTCTTAGCTTTGGGTTCTTCTGCATTTTCCTCCATTCTTCAAATTCTTAATCCTTTGAAAAATACAACTTCTCAACTAAGATTGGTGTACTTACTTGGGTATCACCTCCACTGGTTTCTGATACGTGAGAATTCCTACCTTTTCCTTCTGCTTCTATCCTCTACAAAATATTCTAGACTATGCAACAATTATGTGATCAACTTGTGATATAATTCACTTGAACTATGGCTCATAAATACACCATCCGTTTTAGTCTTGTCATCGAGGGGAAGCATTTATTTTTAAATATCTAGATGATTCCTTGAGATGTCACATCAGTTAGAAATCAATCATCATCATTGTATCAGAGAGACTACAATCCTTATCCCACCAATAGCCACCCTCTCCACCGATGAACAATTTTCCTTCGGTCCATGGGTAGGATGCCAAAATATATTACCCCGATACACATTAATTCCTATGATATATAATAATTCTTGATAAATTATGATCATATCGGGCCATCGAGGGAATGTAGACATTCTTTCCACCGATGTTCATGTGTTACAACAATGTGCTTACTTTTGTTGACTCTATCGGTCTATTAGCGGGAACGCCTTAGGAGTTAGCCTGATAGGATGTTGTTACACTATTACTAGGTTATGAACTATTTGCATCGGGCCATCGACGAGGCTATGATGGGGTTTTCATCAATGATGCATTTTTAGGCCAATAGTGCTAATTTTTACTTAGGAAAAATTATGGAGTCTCAAAGTTATTTATGGGTGTGACAATTTGGCAATGTGGGCTACAAAATGGATCTTGTCACTCAAATTTCAACAATTTGTGTTGATCATAAAATTAAAATGTGATGAATTTTTGTGGAATGTGGAGGATTGGTGGGTGGAGGCTAGTGAAAAACTCTTTGTTAGAGAGACAAATGAATCTCCTAACATTTCCCATGATTGAATTGGCTCTGCTACACTTGAAATTGCTAATGCATGCATATATATTTAGTCAAATTGTCCAAAGTACTTTTGCAAGAACCAACTTAGTTCTTTTCTAGACAACATATACATCGCATTCACTGAGCACACCTCCCACACCCTCCTATAACCACAATTTTTAGGGGATTTATCATGGTAATTTGGAAGTAAATTTTGGAGACACTCTTATAAAGAAATCATGAATTCTTCATATAGTTGTGTAAATATTTAAAATCCTTATCCCCAAAGCCACTCTACCAAATAGAATAAAATTATAGAAAATAACGATATATTTTCCAATGAAAGAATTACTCCAAAATATTACCCGATGAGCCTCCACCAAACACAGCCTCTCTAGAATCCATTTGAATGTAGGCTTGAAATGGATGCACATCAAAAGAGACAAACCCACATTAATTATAAAGATGTTCCTTATGAACAAAAAGGAACACAACTAACTCACCAAGGAAAAAACATAGTAGCATCTGTCATGTAATTCTAAGTTAGGTGAACCTAGAGATAAGCTTGTTAAGAAATACTTGCAATGTGCTGAAATAGTTGTAGAAGATATATATCATGTACTTCTAAGAGATGATTTTGAACACAAACACTTGTGATCCAAAATTAATTATGAGTGTATGGCTATGTTAAGTTTGTCCTCTTTGACAATCAGAAAAAATACTCTTGGCCTTCAACTCACTTATATATAATAAATCCCTATGTCACATTTACATTAACTAATTAACACCATATGACTGTTGCTGGTATATTTAAATATTTTGTATCACGTCCATGCATTCATGACCCACAATGAACATTACATTATAGCACTCACCATAATGTTATATGTGGATCAATCCACTTTCAAGGCTCAATCATGTTTTGGAATTAAGTATCTGGAATTTGCAAGATCCACAACAATCTAGATAAACATCTAGACTTATATATTAAGACTCAAAAGTCAAATATCACAAAAACAAGTAAAAAACTAAAGACTCAAATCTTATCAGCAAGGGCACTTTCAAGTTTTACTTTCATAACACAACCAATTTAGAAGAAAGAAATTCAGAAAGCAACTCAAAGGGATATAAAAGTACAAGTTACATGAGTAACAACCATGAAAACAAACCAAAAAAAATAGCTGTATTAGCTAAACTCAAAAATAGATTACAAGTCAGAGACGACAAACCTTTAAATGCTATTTATCTAGTGGTTTACATAACTTGTCTATATTTATAAGTTAGACAAGTTGTAAAATGTATAATTGTTGGCATGGGAATGGAATTGGATTGTTGTTGACATTTGTTATTCTCATGGATAGGTATTGAAGCACTTGCATGGGCGATAAAGCTTTTTTGGATAGGACTTGGAGAATTTTTAAAGGTGGCCAAGGAATTCAGAGTTTATTGCAATGAATTTGAAGTCAGTGAGGCCCTTTGTAGCAAATTTAGAGGTAATTTAAAACCCTCATTGCCAAAAGTAAGCTAATAGGAAACATAGGAATTTCCATTCTCAATAGGTAAACTTCAAATGAATGTAAGATAGATCTCAGAACGATGACTCATTATATCCTCTTCTTTCTATTATGGTCTGTACTAGAAGTGACTACTTTCAACAATGTGTTGGCATCTCTGTTTTCATATTCATGTTTTTTCTTTAAATCAAAAACTAAATTAATATGGGAATGCATAATATTATAAATGGATGAGCGTCAAAGGTTGACTACGGATCAATATCATGCATAGGATGAGAGAGTAGCTGATGAGAGGGACATTGACAAATATCCATGATGCCCATGCAAAAATTTTCTTGGTGGAAAGGTGAAAAAAAGAAATATGATTTATCGACATATGATAAGATATGGGCATATTGGTATAAGCCCTTGGGCTTATAATTATTATGAAGATATGATAGAATGTTAGATTGTGAGAGATGAAGAGGCAAAAAGCATAGATGAAGTGGCATCAAACATAGATGAAGAGGTAGAAATGTTTGATGAAGGGTTTGAAGTTGATAGAATGTTGAATGAGGGTCTAAATGATGATTAGGACAAGTCAATGGACAATTCTTTAAAGTTTGTGTATGCTAATTGCAAGTTAATTCATTTGACAACAATCCTTCAAATTCTTAACTTGCAAGTGGTGCATGGTTGGACAAATGAGAGTGTAGATCAGTTATTGGCATTATTAGGTTCATTGTTACTAGTTGACTCCACATTGCCAACAAAATGAAGTCAATGTAAAAATAAAATTAGTAAGCTCGGCTTGGGGTATGAAAACATCCACACATGTGTGAATGGTTGTGTATTATTTCACAAAAATATTGCAAATGAGAGTGAATGTCTAAAATGTCATGAACTGATGTATAGAAAAGGGTTGAAATCAGTTGTGGTTCCTAGAAAGGTTCTTCGCCACTTTCTGATAATCCCACAATTACTCTGAATGTATAGGTGCAGAGACATTGCTGAACTTATGGAGTGGCATGCCCAAAATAAGAGCACTGATGGAAAATAATGACATATGCTTGATACTAAGATGTGGATGGAATTTGATAATAGATGGCTTGATTTTTCTCAAGATCCTCATAATATAAGGTTGGGTTTGGATATAGATGGGGTGAACCCATTCTTAGATTAAAGTACTGAATGGTCAACTTGACTAGTGTTTCTAATAAATTATAACTTGCCTCCATGGTTAGCAACTAAACCATTTTTCTTAATGTTATCATTGATTATACCAGGAAAGAAAAGTGTGACTTGAGATACAATAGATGCTTATCTAGATCCATTATGTGATGAGTTAATGGAATTATGGAAAGGAATGGATGCAATTCAATCTTTAAGGGATGGTCATTCAATCAAATTCACTTTAAGAGCTTCCTTAATGTTTACGATTCATGATCTTCTTGCATATGGCACATTGTCTAGTCTCTCTATTCATGGATACCATGCATGTCCTGCTTGCAACTTTAAGTATTTTGTGAGGCACTCAAGAAGTTTACGTAAGTGTATTTATTGTGGACATCTTGCTTACCTTAAAATGGATCATCCATATTGTCAACAAAAAACACATTTCAATGGTTAAGAAGAGAATCATGAAGCGCCATTGCTAATAACAGGTGATTACATTGTGGAGAATGGACAAAAAAGAATATCATTTTTTAAAAATGATGGGATTGTTGGTAGTAGATATGATCCATGTAATGAAGTAGTGTAAAATGGTTGTGCATATTGTATAAGTTGCCATACTTTAAGGATATAGCCATTAGGCATACTGTTGACTTTATACATACTAAGAGAAATATAGCTTATGCTATTATAGAAACTCTTTTTGGTGCTCTTGATACTATTTCATCACGTGAATACTTTCAAGAAATAAAGATTCATCGAAATCTTTGGGTTGAAAAATATGATAATGAAAAATATAGAAAACCTAGTGCTCCTTATGTCTGGACAAAGGAACAACATGCATAATTCTTATATTTGGTGTCTCATACTCGCTTTCCCACTAGATATGTAAGTAGAAACATTCAAAGCCAAACTAAAATTAATAGCTTAAGAGGCCTCAAGACCCATGACTATCATGTCATAATCAAGAATATTTTACCTATTGTGGTAAATATATCAAGTTTGGCAAAGGGGCCAAGATTGGAAATTATAAGGTTGGGCCTAATATTAAAGAGAATGAGTTTACATGTATTAGATCCTTCAAACTTTGATAGTTTGAGGGAGGAGGTTGTTGAAGTCCTTTGTCTATTGGAACGAGAATTTCCACCAACAATATTTAACATTTCTCTGCATCTTTTAATACATCTAGAATATGAACTAGAGCATTGTGGCCTAGTAAGAATGAGATGAATGTATCCTATAGAATGATATGAAGGTTTTGAAAAAAATTGTACGTACTAGGGAAAAACCAGAAGGTAACATGTCTGAGGGATATTCAATGCAAGAGGCCATGGGATTTTGCACATAATATATGAAGGATTTAAAAAATATCAATCGACTTGTATGGGATGATGACAAAGATGAGAGAGTTGTAGGTGAAGTATTAGAAGGGAATGGATGTCACTTCAATCTATCATATCAAGAAAGAAGTGCAATACATGCCTTTATTCTTCAAAATACATCTTCACTCAATAAGTGGCATGGGTAAAAAAAAATTACACAATAATTTATTTACTCAATTGCATCTACATATTTATATTATTAATATTACTATTTGTACGTCATTATTCTATGCATAAAATATGAAGAAGAGAATCAAACTTGGATGCAACATCGACCTCAAAGGCATAGACGCCATGATTTGATTGGAGCTGATTCTTTTCCAAAATTTGAAGAATGTATTGATAATGCAATCGGTGATGCAAAAGAAGAAGGTCAAGATATAACAACAGAGGAAAGTGAGCTTTCTTGACCTCCACATTTATGGGCTATGAATTTTAGTGGAATGTAGGCCTATGGTAGTCATTTAAGAGTGGAAGAAAAAGACAAAGGAAAGACAAATTATGATTGCTTTAGTGTTGAATTTCTTCATGAAATTGAGAAGAAATTTTATGTTGGATTCATCCAAGAAATTATTCAAGTGGATTTTGGTGAAAATAGTCCTATATTATTAAAATTTAAGTGGATCCGACCATCCGCAATACAATTTGATGAGTATGGATTTGTACGTGCAAATACATTACAATTTTTATCAGAGATATATGAGCTATATGTTTCCCCTCTTCAAATTAACCAATCATTTCTAATTGATGATGTAAGAAGCCCGGGTTGGTCATATGCCATTCAAACAGATTCTCGTTCGAGATGAAAATTGATGGAAGTTGTTGATGTAATGCCTAATGGGAAATATGTTAATTTACAAGAAACATTCAAAGAAGTGGATGAAGAAAATGAAGGACTGTTTGAAGAAGAGATTTTGATTACCAATGAAGAAATTGGGAGTGATAATATATTGCATGTCACAAATGAGGATGAGGAAGAAAATAAAGTAGATGTAGACATGAGTGATCAAGATTCTGATCTTGCTAGAAATGTAAATGATTATTGATGAGCCCCATTTTATGACCTTTTATGTAAGACTTTTATGTTGTTTTAAGACTGTTTTATCTTTTAAGGACATGGACTTTCAGACTAATACCTATTTCAAAGCTTTAATGTTGAACAAAGTTGCTATATGAATGCAATATGAATATGTTTTCATATAAAAATGAGGATGCAATATCTCTATATCAAGTTTCTAAAAGAAAAATAATTTAAGGCGCAAATTAGATGATAGTGATCACAATGTTGAAATTCCATTGAAAAATTATGAGTGCTTTCATGAAGAATGTGTGGCCAAGAATAATAAATATTTATCACGTCTTGGTTTGACATCAAACATGCAAGTTGTAAATCCACTAAGTAGTAAATTATTTATTTAATACTATTTAATGAAATTTTATAGGAAAAAGATTTATGTATATAGGACATGATATGATATTTTTTTTTTATAGGCAAGAAAAAGAGAGCAGAGAAAATGCAGAGAAAAACAAAAAGAAAGTAAAGATATAGTGCTGCTAGCTTGTAGAAGCCAACACTTTTGTGATTCAACAAATGAAGATGGTGAAAAAAATAGTTGTGATGAAGTGAAATATGCGGAGACTAGTACTAATCTACCTACTCATGCCACATGTGATGTGGCCAAGGATCATGAAGTTCCAGTTAATCAAAGTCATGAAGAGAGTCTGTTTGCATCTGATGTGCCCTTTGAGAGTGCACTTGTCGCATCTACAACTTTTGAAGGAATTAGTGAATCAGCCAAAAATATTTGTAGTGATGAAAAAAAAGATGTGCCTGGTTATGTTAAAAGACAAAGATTGAGTCAAGATTTATACAGATCTACAAAGAGGAACACAAAAGAAATAATATTAGAAGGGAAGAAGCCATTCTTGGTTGAGGTATCAAGAGATGGTGAACCCATTGGGAAAAATGCTGCAAGGTGGGCCTCTGAGTTGGACCTAAGATGTAGGGCCCATTTGGATATCTTCAAATCAAAATTTGTAGAGCAAGATCCATGAAATTTGGAATATGTTATACAAAAAATGGAAAATGCCTTTGACACTGTTGGTGGAAAAATCTCTAGAAAATATTACAAGCACAAGATGAGACTTCTGATTAACAGTTTTAGATACAATTGCAAAAAAACAATCATGGAGGGAAAAGAGATGTTAGACTCCACTCTATCTCCCAAACAGTGGGAGACATTGAAAGAAAGTATGTGTTTCAAATAATATTTGACAAAGAGTAATAGAGGCAAGAAAGAAAGAGATATTGTGAGGACTGAATATAAATTTGGCCGAGGCGGGTTGCAAGCCAAAATGGACAAATGTGGAGTAAGTGTATGGATTTTTGGCTCAATTTATATTGTGTTATTTATTTCAATTTTTCATTGAATTGACTATATGTTGAAATTGACATTGTATTTTAGGTGGAAAACAATAATAGAGAAGCAAGTGTAGAATATGTTTTCAATTATATGGCAACACTAGATCGTACTAAATCTAATACTAGTATCAAGAGGAAATTTAGTTTGTCAACAGAGATTTCACAACCATCTGTTGAGCACCCAGTAACAGTCTCTCCAAATCATGTCAACTCAAATGAAGACTACCAACATATAATGAGTTGCATAAACTGTCTCACTGAGAAAGTTTCACAGTTGGCTACCTCTGTTAAGCCTATAATTTCTGCATGGAATGGCCATAATTCCAGGGGTTCAGATTAGGTAGGAGGCTATTCCTCAATATTTTTAGTCTCAACTATATCATATTTATATTGTATTCTAAAGATGTTTGCAAATTTCATAAATGTTTTCCACAACATGCCTTTATAAAATTACTCTCGTGATCTCGAGGGAAAGTATTATGATCATATATAGAACAGTGAATCTATGAAATTTTTCCTTTTGTTTCATTGAAATCCATTGTGACTGTCCTAAATGTTGTGACTGAGTTTTATGACAAAATAACTATGAGATTAGTGAATGATCTGTTAGGTCTCAAAAGTGCAGGTTTTTAAACCATAATGGGGTGCCAATCCTTTAATACACCTTTGGCCCACGAATAAGGTAAACAAGACTGATTCCCCTAATATATATTAATTCTTGATAATCCATGGTTATATTGGGTCATCATGGGAATGCAAACGTTTGTTCCATTGATGTTCATGTGTTAGAATGACATGCTTTCTTTTTTTGACTCTATCAGTCTATCAGGGAGGACGCCTTAGGAGTCAACTCACTAGGGTATTGTTACACCGGTGCTAGGTTATTAACTACTTTCATAGGGGGAATGCAAACATTCGCTATATCGGGCCACCGAGGGAATGCAAACATTCCTTCCAATGATGTTCATGTGTTACAACGTTGTTCTTTCTTTTGTTGACTCTATCAGTCTATCGAGGAGGATGCCTTAGAAGTAAACTCAATAGGGTATTGTTACACCGATACTAGGTTATTAACTGCTTTCATCGAGCCATTGATGAGGCTATGATGGGGGTTCCACCGATGAGGTATTATTAGGTTGATAGGAAAGGGGAAAGATTATGGAGTCTCAAACTCATTTATGGGTGTGACAATTTGGCAATGTGGGCCACAAAAGAAAAAATCTATAAAAAATCTCGATTAATCCCGATTTTTAAAAAATCTACAGGCTTTTAGCCAAGCATCCATAGCTTGTTCGAAATCACCTGTTTTAGGATTTTAGCCATAGCAGCAAGGCAATGGACTGTTTTATAAAATGCTTTGATAGACATGTATGAAAAATGTGTTAGCATAGACAAGGTAGTGAACTCTTTGAAAAAATGCCTCAAAGAAATGAGGTCTCATGGTGATGGAATTCCATGACAATCAAATTGCTTTTGATTGTCATGGCATTCCATCACCATGAGACCTCATTTATTTGAGGAATTTTTTCAAAGAGTTCACCACTTTGTCTATGCCATTGCTTACTATTATGCTTTTGATAGAATTTTTCCAAGCACCCATAGCTTGTTTGAAAGCATTTGTTTTAGGTTTTTAGCCATAGCAACAAGGAAGTGAACTATTTGAAAAAATGCTTTGGTAGACATGTATGAAAAATGTGGTAGCATAGACAAGGAAGTGAATTGTTTAAAAAATGCCTCAAAAAAATGTGGTCTCATAGATTGCCATGACAAGCAAATGCAAATGGCAGCTGCTCCTAGTTATTAGTTATACAATGTGAAGTAATTGCATAACTCCTTAGGTTGACTTTGTAAAACTATATTGTAATTGAAATCTTCTCATCTATTAGCATCTAGTTATTATTTATGCAATGTGAAGTAATGCTTTGAGTTTGAAAGATGTGCAATGCAATGTAATCAATGATATGAATATAAACTACAAAAATCTATTTTTTACAATTCATTAGTTAGAATCTTTATTTTATTTTCTCTCTATATCTCTATGCTATGGAAATTCCTTTCAATTTCACAAAAAAAGTTTTCTCTTGTTCTACAATTTTTACCTTTTTTTTAAATCCTATTTTTTCCCTTTTTTTTCTAGACTTCTTCTCAATTTTTTCAAAAAATCTTATACTTTTGGTTTGCCAATTTTTTCCCCAAAATATTCTTGTTACTATGGATCATAAAGCAATAATAAAACTCTTGAAATTTTGTTCTTTTCTTAGAAATTTCTGATTATTTGCAGTTCCAAGCTTCTGTACTTGCTCGTATAGGGTTTCCTTGTTCTCTTTTGCATTGAATTAGGTGGCTAGGTGAGTTAACTTCATTTTTTTTCTGATTTAGTGGATTCCTGAAGAGTTTTGTGCATTTTGTAGTCAAATTGCTGAAACGGGTCTATAAAGACAGAGTTGAGGGTTACTATGGATCATAAAGCAATAATAAAACTCTTGAAATTTTGTTCTTTTCTTAGAAATTTCTGATTATTTGCAGTTCCAAGCTTCTGTACTTGCTCGTATAGGGTTTCCTTGTTCTCTTTTGCATTGAATTAGGTGGCTAGGTGAGTTAACTTCAATTTTTTTCTGATTTAGTGGATTCTTGAAGAGTTTTGTGCATTTTGTAGTCAAATTGCTGAAACGGGTCTATAAAGACAGAGTTGAGGGTTTGCGAGTCTACAAAAATGGATTTTCACCCATTCCACTTATTGTGACTTTTATGCTTGGAAAGGCTCTGTTGACTATTTTTTACATGAATTACTCATTTGGATATATTTTTTCGCTTGATGGTTAAACTACATGTAGAGCAATTTTATCAAAGCAACATGAAAATAAAAATGCCTTGATGTCAATCATAGTTGTGTTGAAGTTGAGGTAATATAATAGTTGTTATGGATAAAAAATTATAGCTTTTGCATTCTTTACTTGACTTATATTAACTTTACATGATGATTCAAAACCATGCAGGGCAATTATATGAAAGTAGAACAAAAAGGAAAAGACTCTGTCAATAGAGCTCTCTGCAAAGCTACACAACTTCAGGACAATGTTGACAGTGATTATGCTGAATTTGAGGAGTATATGCATGATATTGATAGTACTACTGGTGCTGAACTTGAGGTGAGTGCTATGAAATGTTAATTTTCCTTGATTCTGAAACCCTTCATGTATTAATGGCTGTTATGATCCCAAACAATGAACAAGCTTATAGAATAATGAATAAACAACTAAAACATTGAATGTAACTCGTAGAACAATCATTGTACCTACTTTGTCACTTTTCAGTGGGGATTGCTGGAACTTCAATATTTTATGATGCTTGACTGTGTTTTAGGCCATTGTAATTGACCTTGTCAACATCTTGAACTGAGCATGCTGCTTCTTTCATTGAATGATACTTGCTGTTCTTTCCTTCACGGATCTACTGTTAACTCTTCATTATGGCTATTTTTATTAAAGAAAAGTTTCTTTTGATATTCTTACCACTTTTTGTTAATGTCTTGTTGTTTTTTAGTAATGATATTTGCTGCTCGATCCATTAAAATCATTGTTACATCCATAAAACTCGCTGCCCTTGTAGTAAACTCACTGCTACAACCATGAAACTCACTGCCATTGCTACTTGTTCATTGGACATCATTCTTGAATTATTTTTGCATACTCTTACACTATTTTCTAACAATGAAATACTCTTTCTCTATTATTTATATGACCTCTACATCCAACCTTATTTGTTACTCCTTTACTGCTGCTATAAAAGCCACAGAGAAAGACTGCATTGTTTCCTCAATGATTGCTCTTAATGACTGTCACATGTTGCCTTGATACATTTTGTTCTTTGTTCTTCTTTTATATGCCATCATTGATAGGGTTATGTTGACTGCATGGGGTTATGTTTCAGATCTTTAATACCATTGTTTTTGTACATCCCAATGTATTTCACCTTCACCTTGCAGCATTAGTACTAGTGCTCTCATATTGCATTCTTTGTTTTTGTGCATTAGCTACCTTTTTTATGTGTAATAGTGCTGTGATAACCTTATGTGTCTGGTATGTGTGCATGGTAATGTAGTGTTTATTTGTAGCCTTTGTATCTGATTAGCATGAAGCTAATAGTAACATTGTAAGCACTACTATGAGTGTTGGGTTTTTAGTAAATTAGATCATTGCAATTATTTTTGAAAATTTCCTTTTGCAATTATTTTAACACACACATGCAAGTACTATTTAAGTAAGTAATGGTTGTTTTATTATGCAAAAAAGGGTAATCATTACCTATCTAATATAATGTGTTATTTTTTTTCTTTTTGTAGAAATGTATTAATGATAAACTCAAAGAAGGGGATAAAGTTAGGGTGTTGGATCCATTTGATGGTGATGCTGCAAGCATTGGGCGGATTCACTCCCTATCTATTGTACATGGAGTCAACTTGAAAGGAACAAGAGATGCAAATGTAAATATTTTAAAGGTCACAAGTAACATACCCCTTGTTTATGAAGACAAAATAGATGGAGTTGTTCATCTAAAAGAGAAAGAGGGAACCTTCACACGGTGGCCACTAAAATATTTGCAAAAAATGACATAGTTGAACATGTTTATCATGTAATAGTTAATGTTAGACATCTTGGCTCACTGCTTTATGTAGTATTTTGAATGTGTTGTTCATGAATCTTAATTATCATGGTGTATTTGAAAGATTTGGAAACTCTTAGACAACTTTGACATCTTGTAACTTGATATATATATATATATATATATATATATATATATATATATATATATATATATATATATATATATATATATATATATATATATTTGCATTAAATTTTTTGTTGCAAATTACCTTTATTTATTATGATGTTGAATCAATCTTTTAATTCTAGCATGTTGTAGCTTGTTCATATATGTAATATTTTTATTTGATTTTGTGTTTTAGTTCAAGTTTAATATTATGTTAATTTTGCATTATAAAATTTATGGTATTTAATAAATTATTCATTTCATGACTATATTTACTACCAATTAATGGAAATCAGTAAACAAAAATGACTAAATATATATGACTAAAGTAATGAATAAATTAATGACTAAAGTAATGACTAAATTAATTACTAAATATATGACTAAATTAATTACTAAATATATGACCAAATATGTGATTAAATATATGACTAAATTAATGACTAAATATATGACTAAAGTAATGAGTAAATATGACTAAATTAATGACTAAATATATGACTAAATATATGACTAAATAAATGCCTACCATGACTAAATAAATGACCAGTTAACAACAATCAATGACTAAATATATGACTAAATATATGACTAAATAAATCACTACCATGACTAAATTAATGACTAAAAATTGAATATAAATGACTAAATTAATGACAAAATCAATGATTACATCAATTTGACTAAATCAATGATTAAATCAATGACTAAATCAATGACCAAATTAATGACTAAAATCAATAACTAAATAATGACTAAAATTATTTAGTCATAAATTTAGTGGTGTTAAAAATGACTACAAATAAACCATTAATAGTCACGTGACTAAAGTTAGTCATTTATATGCATTTTTTAGTAGTTTATTTAGTTATATATTGTTGTTGTTTGTGTACTAGTGGCTTATTACTCTGGAAACAATTGAGATGAACTTCTAGGAACTATTCATGAAATTTCAATAAGAAAGAAAGACAATAGAGCTAAGAGGGATAAAGGAAAATCCCCCACAAGTGGTAAACTCTCATAAAATATAGAAGTTGCTTAAGAAAGGAGTTGATGGATTTGTGGCCCAGTTATGTTCCTTAGAAGTTTCTCAATCTAATGCTCCCACCCATCCAAATTTACAAGCAATAATTGATTGTCACTCAACGGTTTTTGGAGATATGCCTAAAGGAATTCCTTCTAAGAGGGATCATGACCATGCCATAGAACTAGTTCTAGGAAGCCAACCACCCAACATCGAGCCTTACAAGTATCCACATATACAAAAAAGTGAGATAGAAAATATTGTTGAGGATATGTTAGATGCATGAATTATTAGGCATAGCCAAAGTGCTTACTCCTCTCCTGTGGTGATGGTGTGGAAGAAGGATGAAACTTGGCACATGTTCCTAGACTATAGAGTGCTCAACATGTACACCATCAAAGATAAGTTTCCTATTCCAACCATTGGTGATTTGCTAGATGAATTGGATGGAGCTATGTATTTTACAAAGTTAGATCTTAGATCAAGTTATCACCAAATTTGAATTAAGGATGAAGATATTTGTGAGAAAAAAAATTAGCTCATGAGGGTCATTATGAGTTTTTGGTGATATCATTTGGTCTTACCAATGCACCATCTACATTTAAAATTTTGATGAATTCCATCTTTAAGAAATTCTTGAGGAAATTTGTATTAGTGTTCTTTGATGATATATTGATTTATAACAAGATATGAGAAGAACATTTGCAAAATGTAGATCAAGTATTACAAGTTCTTGAAGATCATAAAATCTATGCTAAGCCATCCAAGTGTGCTTTTGGTCTCAATGAAGTGGAGTACCTTGCACACATAGTTTCACATGAAGGAGTTATAGAGGAGGGGGACCAGCTGCTCCGAGACCCTAGGTCATGGGAGGGTCCTAAGCAACAACCCATCCTGATCTACCTCAAGCTTGCTAAATGATTTAGAAAGGTTTAGATGCTAAGGTCTAAAAGGAAGAGTAATCTAATAATTATTGTCCTTCTACTATACTAGATGTTTCAAGGATTCAAACAAGCTAATTTCCAAATTCTAACTTGCTACTTAGACAACTCTTTGTCTGAGGACAACATTGTAGGACATGAACTCCAGTGTGATATGTTGACATCTCAGAGGGGCACTAGCATCTATACAGACAAAAGACTTATGAGATAGATTAAAACATGAAAAATACAACTAACAGTTTGAATATGCTATGATGAAATAACATAAAAAGTATGGAAATGTAGTACGACAAGAAGAATACTTTAACTAACTATGCTCGAATTGACAAAGGAAATGAGAAAATGATACCAAACTCCTTGCAATGTGATTCTTCAAGCAATTACAACAAGAAGCACCCACACACACAAGACCAAGGAAAATGTTGGGGCTATTTTTAGAGGACTGCCTCAGTCAGTCTCTCTCTTTGGTGTTTCCACCTCTATAGATAGCCAAATAGCAATGATGTAGACAATGGTAAAGAAAGTATATGGAAATAGAGATGCCAAGTAATAACACAAACAACAATATGCTACTACATAACTCAATGATGCAAAAGCAAGTGAAAATGGAGGATATCGCCTTCATGACTACATGCCCTCAAGGAAAGTAGAGGAAGGGGAAAGCTTGCAAGTTATCCAATAACAACATTGTCGCAACAAATGAAGTGGAGAAGAAAAGAAACCAATAGCTTGAAACTACAATGGAGGTGAGTGTGAAGCTTGAAAGTGTGAGAGTTGATCAAGAAAGCATCAAAAGTCCAATCAAGTGTGCAAGAATGGTGAAGAAGTTGAGTGGAATGGAGAATTAGACAATTTGAATGGAAAGGAGGAGGCAAAAGAGCCATTTTGCATTGGTCAAGAGAGTAGGAGGCATTACAGTTTGCGTCCAATGGAGAAACATAATGTCCATGTAGATTCAAAAGGCATGAATTCTGTTAGGATGGCAATGTGGCATGTGAATGTCCACACGTGTGCACATCCTGAAAAAATTCCTCCATCGACACAAAAACAAGATACTGAGTGTACAAGAAAAGGTGGTGGATTTCAAAATCTCATCATGAAAATTATATTTTCTAAGTGAAGGGTATGAAAATGGAGAATTCACAAGGAGTGCAAATTCATGCCATTACATTTTTCCCCCACTTTAGCGAGCAAATGTGTCAGCGAATGTGAGGTAAAGTAGAGAAAAAGTTAAAGAGAATATACTTGAATCATTGATGAAGCAAACCATGATCTGACATGCTCAAACATGTAGGAGAGAGAGATGTCACTATAGGTACTTGGTCTTGCAGAAGATGAACAAAAGATCCGCAGGTGCTCAATCCTACAAAATTGGCTTCATAGGTGTTCAGTCTTGCAAAAGGTGAACAAAGATTACACAAGTTCTCAGTCTTGTAAAAAGAAAGTGCTTTACATGTGCTTGGTCTTGCAAAGGATGCACCATAGGTGCTCGGTCTTGGGGGGAAAAACAAAAGGCTCCATAGAGTCTGGTTGGTGGTCACAGGTGCTTGGTCTTGGAACGAAAGCTTGAAAAAGTACTTAGTTCTCTAAGATTGATTGTAAAAGTGGCTTCATAGGGGCTTGGTCTTACAAAGAAACATGTTAATCCATAGAAAAAACATGTTGGGCAAGCAAAATTCATGCAGAAAGATAGTCATATCTACGAACAAGCAATTGAAGGAAGATTTTTAAAATGGGTCCCTTGGGAACCCTTCAAGATAGCAAGGGGTCCATGTAGAGGGATGCTTGATTTTAAAATTAATGAAATTTTCAAAAATGTTTCTTTCATCAAGGAATCCTTTTGAAATATATCTTTCATCAAGGAATCTAAAAAATAATGGCCTTCTCGAAATCAAGTTGTCCAAATCCTTTTGCTATGAATTCATGTTTGAAAGAAAATCTTGCTAAGGGGATCCTTATTGAAGGATGCAATTTTTGAAAAAATGCAGCATTCTCAATAAGGGATTTTTTGGCCATCAAATGCACCTTATTGAAAAGTAGAGAAGTAGGAGCCCCCGTTAGGATGGCGCATGTGAATTGAAGGAGCATGTGACATCCTAAGGAGAGAGAGGAGATGTAGAGATGTTATGGCCCATGATACATGAAGAGATGTAGGCATGGAAATATTGTCACATACATGAGGGACAACACAGGAACCACAACATCAAGAATCAAGAAAATAAGAGAGATATAAACAAAGAAAAATAAGCAAAGACAAAGAAATCAAGAGATAGGGGGATTTGATAATTTGGGGTCAGAACTATTTATAGATATAGATAGATAGATATAATATAATATACGCATGAATTTTCATCAATCCACAAATATATCAAAATGTAAAGAAGAGCACATGAAGACAAAATAAAAGTAAAACAAATGGATCAACATGGAAGGGAGGCCCCTAACTTACTTTACATTATATGTTGATTATTTGAAGTCAAAATTACATCATATAGAAGAGAATGATGAAACACATAGAAATTTATGAAAAAATTTAACTTTTGTATCCAACCACCTACAAGGGTGAAAAGGGTCCTCTAGGAACACCTAAAGACAAGCATGGGGGAAACACAACATGCACACAAATATAATCTACAGATAAATAAGAGGTACTCCCCTAGTCTTCATCAACCAAGAGGTCATCATTCTCCTAATCTAAATCATTATATGGGGAGGAGAGATGAGCCTACAGGAATTTGGGATGATGAGGGAGTACCCTCAACTCTCCTGACAAGACTAAGGAAAGGCCATTTTATGGTCTTCTTCACTCAGCTTCTTGTGAGGAGGTAAAAGTCCGTAATGCGATCTAACAGATCAGCAAAGTTAAGAAATCATCTATCGAGTTAAACATGCACTTAGCAAGAGTGCCATGTGTTAAATGAGCAAGAGATGAAGGAGGCACCCAAGATCCACCATCAAACTTGTAAAAAGAGATGGTGGAAAAACCAGGAGATGTCAGGGCTTCCTTTGTGCTGAGGACAATGCAAACCAAAGAAAAAACCTCTCCCAAAGAAGGTGATCCCTTCTTTTGACCTCCATTAGAAGTGAGGGCATCCTCAAACTTACACTTCAGTGGAGGATGCAAAATCCCCATAGAAGAAGCAGAAGGAAAGGAAGAAGAGAAAATGACTGCAACATACACCACCATGGTGTTCGACATGTCCACAAGTCAGAAAAATGAAGGGATGTCTGGAAGGGACATTAGAAGAGGGGGCTCTACTGAGGGAGTGATGAAAACCTTCACCCTTTTGGGGTGAGGTTCATCAAAATTCGCGGGAGGAGTTGGAAGCAAAACTAAGGTGATGAGAACTAAAGTGGAAGGAATAGAAGAGGGAGGCACAATAGGATCAGATGTTGAAACAAGAGCTATTGGCTCCCC
>VDFB02365578.1:117683-144983 GCA_007258455.2 Sequoia sempervirens
AAGGATTAAGGGTTTAGGGTTTAGGGTTAAGGGTAGAGGGGAGAAAGATAGAGGGAGTTAGTGAAAGAGAGGGAGGGAGTGGGAGAGAGATAGAGGGTAGAGGGGAGAGAGATAGATGGAGTGTTTGAGTGAGAGACTTGGGATAGAGAGAGAGAGGGAAAGAGATAATATTTAAATAATTTATATATTAGTAATATATATATGTATATTTATACATTAACTAAAATATAGAAATAATATTTAAATATTATACATAATAATATAATATATTATATATTATACATAATTCCATAAGAGATTATCATAAATTTGATATTATATATTAAATTATAAACTATATTTTATATTCTAAACTAGATATATTAAAATAAACTATAAACTATTTATTGCATTTTTTAAATCATATATTATAAACTATATTGCATTTTTTAAAATCATATATAAAAGATATCGAGATATCTGATTAGATTAGATATCCAATTCAAATCGATATCTGATTTGAATCAATTATCCAATATTTCTGACAAAAACCTTACTACCTAGGGGTTAGCCTAGCTTTCTTTGGAATTTGGCTAGGACATGTCAATCTTAAGAAGTCAACACAAAAAATGTGTTCAACAACTTACCTTGCTTTTCTAGACTTCACCCATGTGGCTGATGACTTTGTTTTTACCCAAAATTGATGAAACAAAAAGGGTTTCTAAAGGATATTCCTAACTTTCCACCAATATAAATTATTCTTTACTTTGAATTTAATAAATAATTATTATTCATTTTCTATTAGAATTATGACTAAAGTCCTGATGATAGGCTAATTGAAAAACATCTATAGCTTTCAAATGGTATCACATTTTTGAATCCAAAACATGCATCACATTCTATTCTTTGCATACTATAGGATTAAAAAAAAAATTTCATGAAGTTTTTACCAAGTTAAGGTGCTCAGACATACAAGTTTTTTATATTTTTTAAAATTTGTAATAAAAAAATCATAATTAATTATTTACTTGAAAAAAATTACAAAAAATATGCATCACATTGGAACATGAATCCTCTACTTATATCTAAAATCTTATAAAAAAATATTATCATTTTATTGTGGTTAGGGTGGTTAGACAAACACCTACTTATTTTTCCACTGAAATTTAAGTACTACTGCATTGGAAATGTCAAATTTTCACCAAAGATATTTAAAAAAAAAAAAAACTAGTAGTTTAGAAACTACATTCAATTTGCTATAGATTCTATTCTTACATATTTTTTAAATAATATAGATAACTTATTCAAATTTTTACGTCAAGTTTCTTAACTTTGATTTTTCTGAATTTTCATTGCCACTTAAGGGCTTGTATTTTCCATGATGATCCTGCACATACCCAAAAGATTGTTGAGGAGATGTTAGTGGCATGAATTATTAGGAATAGCCAAAGTGCTTACTCCTCACCTATGGTGATGGTGCGAAAGAAGGATGAAACTTGGCACATATGCCAGGACTATAGAGTGCTCAACATGTACACCATCAAAGATGAGTTTGTTATTCTAACCATTGATGATTTTCTAGATGAATTGGATGGAGATATGTATTTTGTAAAGTTAGATCTTAGATAAAGTTATCACCAAATTTGAATTAAGGATGAAGATATGTGTAAGAAAATATTTAGCTCATGAGAGTCATTATGAATTTTTGGTGGTGTCGTTTGGTCTTAACAATGCACCATCTACATTTCAAAGTTTGATGAATTCCATATTTAAGAAATTCTTGAGGAAATTTGTATTAGTGTTCTTTGATGATATATTGATTTATAACAAGATATGGGAAGAACATTTACAACATGTAGATCAAGTATTACAAGTTCTCAAAGATCATTAAATCTATGCTAAGCCATCCAAGTGTGCTTTTGGTCTCAATGAGGTGGAGTACCTTGGACACATAGTTTCACATGGAGTAAAAGTGGATCCTAAAAAAATTAAGGCTATCAAGGAGTGACCTATTCCAAAAACCATTAAGAAATTGATGGGTTTCTTGGGATTGACTAGATACTATAGAAAAATGTGAAGAATTATGGCGGTATAACAACACCCTTCATAACTTTATTGAAGAAGGATTCTTTTCACTGGAATGAATCCACTAATGTAGCATTTGAAATTTTGAAGGAGGCTATGTGTACAACTCTAGTGCTTTCCACTCTAAATTTCACCGAGGATTTTATTTTGGAATGTGATGCTTCAAGGAATAGTATAGGCGTAGTTCTCATTCTGCCTCTTCTTCATGCAATAAAATAATTGAGGCCTTACCTAAAGGATAAAAACTTCAAGGTTAAGACAAATCATGATAGCCTAAGATATTTTTTGGAATGAAGATTATCTTTTGAAGAACCACAAAAATGGGTCACTAGGATGTTGGGATATTATTTTGAAATTGTAAATAAGAACAGGAAGCAAAATGATGTGGAAGATGCACTATCGAGGAAGGATGAGAAGGATGAAGCTTTATCATGTGCCATTTCAATATTATGAGAAGATTGAGTAGTAGAAGCCAAACCAGAGTGGAAAAACTATGTTGCTACAAGTAATCTCATTCAACAACTAAAAAGTGGTCCTAATAATTTAGATAACTTTTTTCTAGAAGGGAGATACTTTGAGGTATAAAGAGCGATTGTATCTTTGCAATAATTTATCTCTCAAACAAAAGATTCTCATAAAGGTTCATGAGTCTCCAATGGGTGGTCATTCAAGATTTTTGAAGACATCATTGTCAAAAAAGCCTTCTTTTGGGAAGGGCTAAAAGGAGATGTTCAAAAATTTGTGGAAGAATGTTTAGTCATCAAAATGGAATGATACGGGGACAAGGGAATCCCTTGGCAGATACCACTAGAAGCCAAGAAGAAACCCTATAGAGTACCATTTATAATCACAAAAAACTTGGGGGAGGTGACACACCCTTGAATGAGTTTAAAAAAATTACTAGAGAACTTGAACCTACAAAGAGATTCAAATAAAAAATTCTAGGACAGTTTGTCATAGGATTTTGATATATCCACCTTAAGATCCATACTTTATTTTTTTATTTTTCCCATGGGGTGGAGGGTTTCATGGATCAACATGATAACATCCATAATTTTCCTCCCCAAAATAAAACCTTTTTGAGCAAGATGGATCAAATTGTCCAGAAAGGGTTTAATATGATTTACCAATAGCTTGGAATAAATTTTGTAGAATGTATTGGAAAGACTAATAAGGTAGAAATTAGACCGTCTATTGGCCCCAAAATGCTTGGGAATGAGAATAATGAAGGTGTTATTGAATTCCTTGAGGATATTACCAGTAAAGAGGAATTCAATAATAATAGACATGACATCTTGCCCAATGATATCCCAAAACTTCTGGAAGAAAAAAGTTGGGAAACCATCACGACTAGGGTCCTTAAAAGGGCTAAGGGAGAAGACTATCTCATGGATTTCATTAGTTGAAGCACATCTTTCCACAAACAAAATATCTCGCAAAGAGAGAGAGGGGAATAACACCAAAAAGGTCATCATCCATAGAATTGGTCTTGGGTGGATTGAGGGGGTTATTAAAGAAAGAAACAAGGGAACAAGCCAAATCTTCCTCAGAAGACAACACAAAAAAATCATTAGAAATAAACTCAGAAATGGGGTTCCTCTTCTTGTATCTAGAAGCCATCATGTGAAAGAACCTGGTGTTTTTATCCCCCTCATGGAGCCATTGACTCTTGGCCTACTATTTCCAGTAAACCTCTTCCTTCTCAATAATGTTATAAAGCTCACTTAAAAAATTATTTTCCTTATCAATCAAAACCACCAGAGCACTTGCTTCCATATCCTTTTGGATCTATCTAAGTTGAATTTTAAGAGATTTTTTTTCTCAAAAATGTTACCAAAGCAACTCCTACTCCATTCCTTAGATTGAATTTGAGGGCTTTAAGTTTGAATGTTAGATTAAAAATAGGAGAACCACATCCCCTAACCTTCCACCACATAGAGATAAGGTCTCTAAACTACAGGTGATACATCTGCATGAGCTCAAATCGAAAGGGGCGCTTAATCTTAAGAGGAGGGGTATTCCATTGTAGAAGCAGTGAGGTATTATCCAAGCCAATCCTTACAAGAGAAGACAAGGAGAGGGAGGCAATATCCCAGTTGGAGGAAACCATACATCTATCTAGCCTTACTTGAATAAGATTTTATCCAACATGTTTATTAGACCAAGTGAAAGAAATTCCCTCAAGGTCTAGATTGGACAGGATGTGATCATACAAGAAGGTGCTAAGGTCCAACGTACTATCCAACAAATCCATAATACCACCTAGCTTCTTGGAGGGAAAAAAGGGCATATTGAAGTCTCCCATCACCATCTAGTTACTATGTAAAAAGGTACTCCTACATCCCAGCAGGTCAAGCCAAGTATTCCTACTTATAACCACATTATTAGGTGTATAGCCATTAGATAAAACCCATTCTTGAAGAGTGAAACATTGAAAGAAATGAATTTTGAGAAAAAAATTATCTTTTGAAATTAGGGAACCCTTGAGGAAAGGTTTCCACATTGTAACCAACCCACTAGACACCCCACTTACATCAACCACCAAATGGGGTGCACTGGGCCAAATAAAATTGCTAGATTTGTCAAAATCAACAACATCCATTTTAGTTTCTTGTAAAAGGAGAATATTAGGCCTGAACTCTTTAATAAAATATTTTGACAATATAATTCCTATGAAGGCTATTGAGCCCTTAGATATTCTACGATAGGATCAAAATTTCTTACTATGTCTAGAACCAATATGATCCAAAGTTGTCTGATTGCTATTAGCAATATCTCTCACCGTATTCTTCTATCTAGTGGTTTTAGCTAATTTCCTTCTAACCTTAGAATTGGTCCTGACATCAACCAGATTCCTTGGGATAGCCAACTTGGGTGAGTAGTGAAAAGCATCCAAACTTGTACCAATAGGTGTAGGAGGAATCACACAAGGGATAACCAAAAACACCACATCTTCAGGGATCACTGCCAGGGCATCAACCAACTTCACCATTAAAGCAACATCTGGTAAGGGGTTCAAGGTCAATGTAGAAGAGGGCTCCACCAGGATATCATTTAGTAGGAGGGAATACATGCGGATACATTGGTCCACTAAAAGAGACTAATAAAAAGGTGAGGAAATAGGAATCTGGCTAGAAGAAGCAGGCTTAGAGTGCTTAGACACCAACGAGGGGGAGAGAATCAATAAGCTAGGAAGGAAAAACTCACTAGTCTAGGAAAGGGACAAGATATGGAGCTTAGGAACAACTGATGAGGCCAATGCCGAAACTAGTTTGGGACAACCAGCTTCTAGCCTGGGACAAGAGGTCTCCACATTTCCCTTTCTCGTAGGGGTTAAAACCTTCAATAGAAATTTGGGACATTCATTACACAAATGGCCAACTGAAGAACAAATTTTACAAAGGAGGGATGATTTTTCATATTCAATGGCTTGAGACCACTTACCAATCTTGGATTCAAGAGTAACTAAGGTCAGGTTCACCTTATTCGGTTCAATGCTCACATAAAAATGAGAAAACACCATCCTGGTTCATTCCTTTGTGGCATAATATAGAGAGAGAAAGTTTCAAAAGGAGTTGACTATTCTTGCAATAATCTCCTCATCCCAAAACTCCAAGGGAAGGCTTGGAAGTTGAACCTAGGTTGGGAGTGCAATCACCAAGTGAGAAGAAGGATCAAAGCTCAGTTGCCACTTGCATAGAACAAGAATCTGTTACCAAAGAACCAATGCCCCTAGTAAGGGTAGACACACAGATCTCATGAAGGATGAAGCTGAATTAGAAAAGGGAATTTAGGGAGAGACGAAGTGGAAAAGGAACCTTTAACAACCTAGAGGGAAGAAGCTCACTTGTGAATAGACTCAATGTTAGGCCACCTACCCACAAACATTCCAATATGACAATTTTCCATTTTGGCCAATAAGAAATCTATGGAAGGGTACTTTATTTTTATAATGGTACCCTCACCCGAATGCATAATCTAGACTCCATCCTTGACCACACAAGGATTTTTGGGAAAAATATATTTCCAGCTAAGTAGTGGGGGTACCTTTTATGGAATAGAGGAGACAAGAGGTGACACAAGAGGCCCATGATTGCCATTGGGAGACACACCCTTCCCAAAAAAAGTGCCAAAATCAACTCGCACTAGGGGACATGAACCAAGAGATTCTTTCCCAGCTCCATTAGCTTGTGCTTCCCACATTTCAAAATCACATATCTAGGTTTGTTGTTAGTACAAGATAAAGCAAAAACACAATAAAAATAAGATGGACTATATCTATACCTATTAATAGGTTTACATTGTCTACTGGATTTTTTAGTGGTGTAACAAGATGCTCTAGTTGTTCCTAGGCAATCCCACAATAATGGGTTGCACTTTTTGACCAAACTTGACATTGGAATCAACTTTTTTCACCAAATCTTTACTTTCTTACACCTATAGTAGCTACACCATTAAGAATTTGAAGATGAAGAAAAATAGTGATTTGTGAGATTTGTGTGTAGATTCTAATTATAATTTTTTTAAAAAACAACAATAAATTGTGAATCTTTTATGTAATTTTTAATAACTTATTTTTCCACTAAACAACATTTTTTTAAAAAGTGATGTTTACTTTGTAATGTATAAATTTTTTTATAAAAAGGATAAAATTATAATTTTTAAAATAAATATTTGTCACACCAATATCTAGGGAATAGATATTTTTTCATAATTTTTTGTTGCATTTTTTTTTAATAATTTTCTAAGTCAGAGTAATTATAATTTGGATAGAGGTGTATTATGTAACACATAACTTTTTTAAATAAATTTGAATTAACTTATTCTTTTTCGGTTGCAATAAGGACATCAATACCTAGTGGACATGTATTTTTTAAATTTTTTTCTCTATTTTCCTATTTTTTGTATGTGTGAAAAAAAGACCTCGATGTTCATTGAAAATCCTACATTCACAAGAAATAAAAAATAAATATAATAATAAAATTAAATATATTTAAAATCATACTTTTTGGGAAGCTTATAATAAGGGCTACATACTTCTAAAACATAAATTTTAAATGAATTCATTTGATCCCCCAAAAGGTAAATCAAAAGTGGTTTTTTATCATCATTTTGATAGGTGTAGAGGAGACTCCATTATAGGTATGGTTTGAACTAGCGGGGTTCTATCCAAGGGGGTTTGATCTAAGGGGCTTTGATAAAACCCTCTTTAATTAAAATCCTTTAAATGGAACCTTCCAAGGCTTAAATCATTATATTTTCTAAAAATATGTGATTTTAGGAAAAAATTAGGATGTCCTAGAAAGTGTAACCCATTATTGTGGTAGCACCATCCTCTTTAAAATTGTATTCTAACCCTTCTTCACCTTCATGTTTATCATGTTGTGGTTCATGCATATTTCTTGTGGTTATTCTACATGTGTATCTTTTTGTGGTTCAACCTTAATATCAAAATGCACCATTTTGTTATGCTTTACATGAGGTTATTCATCATTTTTAAATTCCTTAAGCTCACTAAAAATTACATCCTTACAATATATAATTTTCATTGGTATAGGATCCTAAAGCTTATAAGCTTTAATGTTCTCACCATAACCCACAAAAAAAATTGTTAGCTCTAAAACAAAGCTTAGAATTTTTTCTTTAGGATTATGAACATATTCCTTACTGCCAAAAACTCTAAAATTAGAAATTGATGGTTTTTTGCCTATCCATACCCTCTCTACCACTTTTTTTTGTTTTGACCTGTATATGGAATTGTTTTCTGCTTAACAATTCTTGCTTTCTTATAATAGTCATCAAAGAGTGTAGAGAAAAAAATCACCACCATTATCTATTCTTAAAACCTTTACTTTTCTATTAGTTTGTTTCTCAATAAGTGTTTTAAATTATTTAAATATAGAAACAAAAATCTCCTTTAGAAAGTAAACCCATGAATATCTAGATTAATCGTCAATAAAGGAAACACAGTAGCAAGACTTTCCAATAGATGGTACATCTACAAGACTAAATACATTACTATGAATTACCTCAAATTTTTTTTTATCCCTAGTACTTCTAGATTTAAATGATACTCTATGTTGCTTTCCAAACACACAATTTTCAAAAAAATCAAAATCAATAGAGTAACTTGACAAAGCATCAACCATATTTTATTTATGAGTGTTTTGAGACCTTTTTTCACCAATATGACCCATATTGTGGTGCCATAACTTACATGATACAAAGTCATTAGTTACATTAATAGAGTTACAAAAAATAGATAAATCAAGTCTAAATAGGGTTCCACACCTATTACCCTTATCTAAAACCAAATTCCCTTTCATTAACTTACAACCACTCTTTTCAAAAGTAAAATGGACCACTGAATCATTCATTTTAGATACAAAAAATAAATTTCTATCTAAAATAGGGATGTACAATACATCTTTAAGGGTTTTAGCCCTTCCATCACTGAAAATTAGTTTGACCTCCTATTGGCCTATAATTTTTTGTGTGTTATTGTCCTCAAGGGAAAATATCTTGCCATCATAAGCTGAATATGCTAAAAATCATTCCTTATAATGAGTGAAGTGGTAGGATGCACCTAAATCTATTAACCAAGACTCATCATAAGTCATATTAGAAAAAATATTAAAAGAATCAATAGCTTTGTCATTAGAGGATTTATCTCTAGAGGAATCATCATGATTTTATTTTTATTCTTACATTTCTTTTTGAGATGCCCCCATTTACCATAATTCTAACACCTCAATCTACTCTTACCAAGTTTTTTGACCTTCCCTTTGAATTAGAATGATCCTTAGAATCGTCCTTTTCAACTTTCTTTTTGTCCTTACCTTTTTCCTTATATCTACCTTGTACATGCAATGAATCTTTAGACCCCTATAAGTCCTTCTCCTCATTTCCTCTAAAAGTAGAGTGGTAATGAGGTAATCAAACTTTAGATCATATGAAAAAGAATCACTAATTGTAACAATAAGATTATCCCAAGATTCATGTAATAAAATAATAATAAAATACATTTATCCTCCTCATCTATGTTTATATTAATTGATTGTAACTAACTTAGGATTAGATTAAATGAATTCAAGAGTTCTGCAACTGAGTCTCCATTATTCATTTTAAGAGAATATAACTTTCTTTTGAAAAATAACTTTTTAATGAGACTCTTAGTTTGGTATATCTCTTCTATTCTATTCCTTAATTTATATGCAGTAGTCTCATTAGACATATTTAATAGAACAAAATTTGATAAACATAAATGAATAATGCCATGAGCCTTTTTATCTAATTTAATATATTCTTCATCTGACATATTATCTGGTTTCTTCTCTTTATTAACAACAATCCATTAATCTCTTTCTTCCAAGAGATCCTCCATCTTTAACTTCCAAAGCTCATACCCAATATTGTTGAAATTTTCAATGTCCAATTGAGATGAGCTAGCCATGATCTCTTATCACACCAGATTTTAAACTACAAGAAAACACAACACACTCCTAGACTATAGCAAAAAAACTTAATCAAACACTCCAAGAAAAGCGTCCCCTTCTCTAACCAAGATAAATTGGCTCTAATACTAAATGTTGAAAATTAGGATAAAAATTTATAATGAAAACATGTAGATAATTTCATGCATCCAAATAAACATACAACAATAAATCATATATGAAAATATATTACAATATAAATGCAAACCATAACTCACAAATTACATGGAGAAACCCTTGTGGTAAAATACTTCACACCTAAATAGATCGAAGACTTCTATTAATCCTTCAAACGTGTTACATTAGTACAACTTCTCGCTCTAAATCATTGCAACAATTTATTACTTCAACAACTTGTAAATTAACTTGTTTTTCCTTAAACTCAAGCACTAAATATATAGGCATAAGAGAAACCATAAATCAAGAATGGTTTCTAAAACCATTCAGGCATAAATCACAAAAATAAGAAATTTCCACTTCCAACTTGTTATTGTATCCACTTTTTAGTAATGTGCTCATGCAAACTAAACAATCTTTCTTATCTTCTCCAATTTCACATTTAACTTCCCCTTTTTCACATGCACTTTCTAATTTGAAAACTAAAAAACACTTTGCAAGCTGTCATAGTTGCATTTAAAAACTTTCATGAAAACTAAAAGATAACTACAAATTTCTAATTAATAATTAATTAAAAATCAACATTGAGACATTTACTCAACAATATACATACAAATCAAAATAAGTGAGATAAATTTAATCATAGGTCATATTGAACTATTAAAATATTCTTAAAACAAAGTTTTACCTATGCATGTCATGAAAATTGAAGGGACATTTACAAACCTATATATCCTAATTTGTTATTATCATTTGTATATTTAACCAACACATTATATTGTTTAAATGAGTGTAGAAAGAAAGATTACTTAACTATGAAAAGATCTCGCTTCTACACGCCATCTACTCTAGCTTCAACATGTTTACATTAATCTTTCTTCATTCAAATCTCATCCTTTCTTCTTTTAATGAAATATTCCCTTATTAACACTAATAATTGATTGGTTCCTCAAGAAATTGGTGATCCAGTGTGATGAAGATCCAATCCACCAATTCCATGCTAGCCCTCACTTGGTGACTCAATTTGCAAGGTTGATTTCTATTGGCCTCCCCTCTTTCTTTATCAAAATCACTTTTAGATAAAAAATATAATGGATAAATATCAAGGGATTGAAAAATATTAAAGGGTAGTGGTGTAGGAGAAGGGAGAGTGATAGCATAGAAAAATAAATTTCTCCTTTTATTCATTTTTTTGAATAATTATTTATATGTTTTTTCCCTCCTACTAAGGTGTAGATGGATAAAAGACTTAGTAGAGTAGGTTTGGTGTCAAGTAACTAAACAAACACGATACCTCTTGAAAGTGTGAATTTTGTTTGGATTCTATGCTTGGGAGATAGAATAACAAAACTCAACACTCTCATTCAAGGATGACCCTAGAGATCTTAACCTCAAGTATGCAAAGGAGAAAGAGATCTTCCAATAGGGCTATCCTAGGGGTTGACTGTAAACCAATGAGGGGTTCACCACCAAGATAGGGATTGGAAAGACAAATGAAATGCAATATGCAATGTTTAACCCTAATATGATGCAATATTTCACTAAATGACCTAAAAGTGCATGAAAATTAGAAGAGAGAGGTCAGATCTTAGAAGTGTGCACCTGGAAACTTGAAGAAGGATGGAATGAGCTTTGAATTGCTGTAAATTCTAAAATTTTGGCATACCAGGACTCATATGCCAGTCTGGGCATATTAGTCCTAGATATGGGTTTCTAGGTAGGAACAGGTTTATGGAAAAAGGGTATCTAAAACTGCAAGGATCTTGAAAAATTCCTATAGTGGGACTCATACGCCACTTCTAGTGTATCAATCCCATTCTAATTTTTTAGGAAAGTTCAAATATGTGTTCCAATATTTTCTCTTCTCTCCCAAATTGATTTTTGGATCCAAATCTATGAAAAGACCTGCAAAACATAATATAGACTTGATTTTCTTATAGGGGGTTTGCCTCGGTCAAACCCCTAGTTTGGTAGTTAAAAATTGATAGAAACAATGAAATATGTGTGTAAATAGGAATGCAAACACTAACCTTAATCGTGTCTAAGATTAGGAAATCTGAAATGCAATGCAACCGGCCTATTCTAACGTGCAAGAATGAGGTGCATGAATGAAACATAAAGATTAATGACTCACTTTGAGAGATCTCTAATCACCCAAATGAGCCCTAATAATTCTTGTACCTTCCTTAGGATAAAAGTACATTGATAATGGAGGATGGAATCACTTAGGAAACAAGTCATTAGGCTTGGCTTGATGGCTAGTTGCATCTCCCCAACCTAGAATCCATCATCATTCACCATAGACAACCATGATAAACCCTTGACAATGCTAGATCTTGATTGAAAGTGAGCTTGAAGACCTGCAAAAACACTTCGATGCTACTCCAAGATTTCAAATTTGCTTGATTTTGAAACTTTAAATGCTCTTGTGAAAGAATGATTGAAGATTCTTGAATGCTTGGATCTTGAAATTGCTCTTGAAAAATGATTGCTTAGATGAAATAATGACTTATAATCTTTCTTATTGAGGCATTAACACATAATTTACCATTATTCAGATCTCAAAAGTTGATATCAACCAAAAGTTTGAATTAAAAAATTGATTTTCCTGCTCAAACCCTAAAAAAAGCCCCAAATGGGACTCATACAACAGCCTTGGCATATGGGTCCCACCTAGGGGGACTCATATTGCCAAGGTGGTGTATGAGTCCCACCCTATATTTTTGGGTTGGGTTATATTTTTTGACCTTTTTGATAATTTTATCAAGTTTTTAGATGAAATAAGCCTCAAGATTGGAAATAAAGGGTCTTAGAGGCCTATTAAAGATGACTTAAAGGGGTATTTAATGCAAGGGTGCTAAAATAGGTCTAAATTAAGTGTGAAATTGCACCACTTTCAAGAGCGTACAATTTTTTACACTATATTATCCCCCACTTTAGTTCCCTATATGACTCTACGTGCATATGCAAGCTAAAGGACTCTAACAATAAACTTTGTTTCATAAAAGGGTACACATATAAGTTCAATCACAATACAGGAGAATGAAGCCCCCACTATAGCTATCTACAAAACAACAATGTTAGGAACCACATCTTGCAACACAAATTCATTAGTCATCCAAAAATGCTCTTATCTAACTTCTAGAAATCAAGTTCAAGGGTAGATGTATGCCCCTTGATTCCACTTGCTTTAGGAGGTGGAATCAAGGTAACAATCTAACCACATCAAATAAGGTAAGTCATATCAAAGGGTATTTCCAAGTACCATATTGCATAGTGATAGACATTTGATGAGGATGGGAGTAGAATCATGATTCCAACACAACAAACGACATCAAAAATAGAGCTCTCTAGCTCCTGCTATGTTAACTTGAATGAATGGAGAATTTTAACCCTAATATAGTAAAAACCTAATTTTTAGCATATATGAGTAAAAATTGAAGTGAATTTTAACCATTTTCTTTTACCTTCTTTTAGCTTGAGTTGTTAGAGAGTGATTGAAGATGCCAAGCCGATGAGACTATGAGCTTTCGAGACTGGATGTCCTAGGAGGAGGTAGCCCGTGGTGGCGATGATATTAGGTGAGTTGATTTTTCTACCTTAGCTTTGTCCTTACACATTTATTTTTATGATTTTACATATTTTCAGATAGATTTAGGACCCTGAAGAAATTTTTTGCAAAGCATCCCTTTTTCTTCGCGAAGTGTCCCACTTTGTCGCGAAGCTTCCCACTTTGTCGTTTCCCTTTCCGCAAAGTGTCCATAAAGTGTCCCACTTTGTCGCAAAGTGTCCCAATTTTTCGTGAAGTGTCACTTTGTGGTGAAGTTTCCCACTTTGTTGTGAAGTGTCCCACTTTATCGCAAAGTGTCCCACTTTGTTGCAAAGTGTCCCAATTTGTCGTAAAGTGTCCTGTTTCTTCGTGAAGTGTCCCAAACGGGACCTAAAGTGCCTAGGACCCTTAGAAAAGTACACTAGAACAACTTTAGTACACATTTTTGATTGTTGATGTATAGATGCAAGATTTTAGAATGCTTATAGGACATATTTTTGATTTTTTGTTAGATTCCACCTTGGTCGTGGTAGCGTCTTACCAACAGACATATCTGTTTCCTTCAAGACCTAGCCCCAACTCTATTAGAGGATGAGACACATACTTTATAGATGATTGGATTATATTGGGTGTACCTCATGCCCCCCATGAGGTAGCATGATGCTATGCTAATGGACTTGGCAGAGTAGTGGGATACATATACATGTACATTTCATCTCCCGACAGGTGAGATGACGATCACTTTAGAGGATGTCCATCACATACTCTGAGTTCTGCTTTAGGGTGAGAGGGTATGTTTTCTAGGGGATCAATCATTTCGTGAGATGAAATATGATATGTAGTATTGTATTGGAGGTTCAATTCATGATGACATCATGGAGCCACATATCGAGCTAGCATGGCTACTATATTTGTGAGCTCCAATTGTTGCGTGGATTATGATGTTTACTGTAGCACTAGTACTTGTCCTTAATGGCCAGGGAGCACATTTAGAGGGAGGACTAGTACATATGATTTGGTAGATGGTAGAGTAGAGGATTATGTATGCTTGGCACGCAACATCCTTGCACACTTATACTATGATCTAGGGCGATTCGTATACCACAAGGTCGACAGTATGGTGCACTGTACACTACTACAGGTATGGTGCCTAGAGCATATCACATGCACTAGGTTGACATGGTTTCCATATACATCAGCCCTATGTACCTTCGTGCATTCAGTTATCCATTAAGGTAGCTATGGAAGTATGAGGATTTGCATTTTTGGAGAGTCAAGTTTGAACGATTGGATGATGAGATCATATGGAGACCTTACCAACTTATACCACAGTGGCTAAATGAGACTCATTAACTAAGGAGATTATAGATTAATATATTTTTGATAGGTAGAGATGATTACATAATATGATCCTTCTACTATGATCATGCCATGTGATAGTTTGGATAGGCCTAGGTACCACCCAGGGCATGTCCCTTCTTCAGGATATCAGTACAAAATGCCTAAAGGATCAACAAAACTAGAAAATTCACTACTGATGATGTCATCTATAATGACTTTGATTACAAGGATCATGATATGCCTCCGGTCTTTGATGCTGATGGCACAGTACCATAGATACCTATGAGGAGTGGTGGGCAACAACATGGCCGACTCCTGTATTCCCGATGGATGAGCCAATAGGTGATGTAGGGCCACTCCTAGATCAGATTGACGATGAGGAGGATAGAGGTGAGGAGACACAAGTCAGGGTTGCATACTTATTCATAGATGTGATAGATGAGGAGTATGACAAAGCTGTAGATCCTGATTATGATGAACAGGAGGAGGGGCATGAGGAGGAGGATGAGGAGGAGGAGCAGCTGATGAGTGAGGGTGATGAGATAGCGGGTGAGGATTCAATGGGACACAAGTGGGAAGAGCTAGCTCTTACTCATGTGACTAGATCACGGTTAGCAGTTACAATACACACTATCACCTATAGTCATGGAAAGGCTAGCACATCCTCCATGCCTCCTACACATGATGACATTGTCTTTGCACAACCAGCTGGAGAGCTAGGTGATGATATTTTATTTACTACCATGCTTTATGTTTATTTTCATGCTTTATGCTTTAATTTTATGTCTATATATTTATCATGATGTGTATTGATTATATTTATGATTTCTATCTTGCAGGAGATGTGAGAGACCTGCATGATCTCTATTGTTAGGTTGTTGTTGAGATAGTGCCCCCATCAGTCTATGTGGATGATGTTGATACAAACTATGTGCCTCCACCCATTGTGGAGCGAGATTCAGAGTTGTTTGAGTCGTACACTAGATTGCAGGAAACATATGAGAGTTTTATGAGGCATGCCCACCGAGCCAAGGCTGCCCATGAGGATGCTTAGTCATCCAATCCTTAGTAGAGGTTGAGAGACTTCAGTCAAAGGTAGCTAGACTACAAGTGGAGGGAGATTGTCTAGCGAAGGATCATCAAGAGGCCCTTGAATGAGTACAAGGTTTATAGTATGCTCTAGATGTACTTGAAAGCTCGCAATCATGATTGCATACCATTGTCTCTCGATGAACTTCCTCTAGAAAAATATGAGCACTAGATCTCAAGGGATACAGTAGTCACATTCTTCATTAGCATTTTATATATTGATGAAATGTACTCAATTTATATATCTATCTATATATATATATATATATGATCATTTGATGTTTTGTTATTTTATGTTTATGAGTTTAATGTTAAATGGCAGTGTGATTTATCAAATAATATTTGTAAAAATATTTAATAAATATCTCCATGATTTAACATGTTTTATGTGATCTAATTAAAACTTATTCTAGTTTCTCTTCGATGCAACATTGTGATTAAGTATGTTATGCTAAATTAAATGCAACTATGATCTAATTAAAGAACATTAAGTGCATATAAGGATCTAATCTAACACAACATACAAGATTATCTTGAATAGCATGAAACCTAAAGTAACCACCTAAAAGTTAATTTAAATAATTACTTTAGTATTCAAGACACACAAATAATTGTTTGTCAAGAATGAAGCAATGCGAGAGAACATAGAACATCATCTACTAACTCTAACACCACTTCTTTATAATTCACACTATTTAAGAAGATTAGACATAATAACAACACAAGTGTGTGACATTTATAGGTTCTTTAAGAGGTGTACCAGTCATTTATGTTAATGTATATGCTCTGGACCTAAAGCTTTCATTAATTATATAACATCCTAACCAATTAGGATTGGATTTTCCTTTTTCAATCAGGTCGGTATTGACATTACGTTGATTTTTGAATAACACCAAATCACCTTTATTGAATACATGAGGGATGACATGATCACTATAATTATAGTACAATCTTCTAGCATAATCTTGGAGATGTTCAATAGCATTAATACGTTGTTCATCAAGCATCTCAAGCTGATACAATCATTGTTCTTTATAAGTGTTGTCATCAATAAGTCCTTGAAGAACAATCCTTAACGTGGGGATCTCTAACTCCAAAGGAATTATTGCCTCAGTACCATAGACAAAGTTATAAGGAGTAGTCCTGGTGAATTTTCTTATACTAGTACACTAAGCCCATAATGCATATGTCAATTCTGTGTGCCAATCCTTATTGTGTTTATTTATGGTCTTCCTTAAGATTTGTTTGAGAGTCTTATTAGTTGATTTGGCTTGAACATTAGATTGTGGGTAGTAATGTGTTGAGAAACGATGTTGAATGTTAAATGTTTCTAGGAATTTCTTTACATCATTATTCTTAAATAGTGTCCCATTGTCTAAAACCAATGTGGAAGGAAGTCCAAAGGGAATAATAATGTGTTCCAATATAAAATGACATATTACATCAATAGTTGTTGATTGAAGAGGGATAGCTTCTACCTATTTTTTGAAATAACCTATTATTGTTATTATAAAAGTGTGCCCAACTGAAGGAGGTGAGGTTTTTCCAATTAGATCTAGTCCCCATACTGAGAATGACCAAATAGGAATTTGGGCTCAAAGCTGAAAAATGGGAGCATGAATCAAATTGCTATGTTCCTAACATTTGTGACATCTCTTAACATACTCGAAGAAATATTTTTCCATATGTCTCCAATAATATTCCATGCAAACAAGTTTTTGAACTAATGATCTTCCTCCAAAATGACCCCCACAAGCACCTGCATGAGCTTCTTCAAGTGCTATGGGGATTTCAGATTCTTTAAGGTATCTAAGTAAAAGACTGTTAAATGATCTTCTATATAACACGTCGGTGAGAATTATATATTTAGATGCAAGTTTTCAAAGATGGTCTCAACTATTTTTAGTTGTTGGCTTAGGAAAGGTACCTTCTTTTAAATAATTAAATATCGGAGTATGCCATTCACTAGAGCTTTCCATAGTTGTTGATAATACTTCTTTGGCTTTGGATTCGATTGATGGGTTCATAATTGTATGGACAATAAATGTGAAATCCTGTGAAGGAATTTGAGGGGATATAAGAGAAGCTACACTTGCCATTGCATCCGTATGTCGATTATCCTTTCGTGGGATGTTATCAATGGTAAATGACTCAAACTTCTCTCACAACTTCATTGTGAGATCCTTGTATTTCAATAATTTTTCATGCTTTGATTGATATGTCCCATTTATTTGCTTAATGACTAATTGTGAATCACCGAATATCTTAATATTTTGAACTCCCAAAGCTAAAATAGTGTGTAAACTAGCAATTAATGCTTCATATTCTATCGTGTTGTTGGAACATAGGAAGTTTAAGCGATGGGATAAGGGAATATGCTTCCCTGTGGGTGAGACTATTATAACCTCGGTGCCAAAGCCTATTCTACACTTAGATTTGTCAAAGTATAATTTCCATGTTTCTTCATCTTTTTGAATTGCCAAAACATTCTCATCAGGGAACATTTTTATATTAACTATTGCTAGGGGTGAGGGAGCGTCTGCTAAGTGGTCGGTTAAGGCTTGTCCTTTAATTGCTTTTTATGAAACAAAATTAATCTCAAAATTTGTTAACATAAACCATTTAGCTAAACGTCCTGATAAATCTGTTTTATTGAAAAGATGTTTTAGAGGATCAAATTTTGTCATCACATTTATTTTAGCATTCAATAAGTAATGTCTCAACTTAGTAGTAGCAAAGACAAGAGCCAAACATTGTTTCTCTATCATTATATATCATTTCTCATAATCAATCGAAGTTTGACTAATGTAATAAACATGATGCTCTTTACCATTCTTGTCTTGTTGAGCCAACAATGTTGCAAGAGCATGGGCCGATGCTACTATATAAAGGATGAACGGTTTGTTTTGCATAGCGGGTTGTAAACTAGGTGGAGTAGCGAGATAATCCTTCAAACTCTCAAAATCCTATTTACAACCCTCGTTCCAATCAAAGTGCACATCTTTCTTAAGGAGATGTGTAAATGGTAATGTTTGATCCACTAAGGATGCTACAAAATGATGGATAGCTTGAATTCTTCCTTGTAAGGTACACAACTGACAGATGTTTCTAGGAGGTGACATGTTAACTACAGCATCAATTTTCTTCGATTCCACTTTGATGCCACTGTGAAATACGATAAAAGCTATTTTTTTTCCATTATCTACACCAAAGACAAACTTTTTTAGATTCAATCTCATGTTGTATTTTTGCATTCACTCAAATATCTTCTAAAGGATATTTACATTGTCTTGTCTAGTTAAAGATTTGGCTAGAATGTCATCAATATAATCTTCCAAAATCTTATGTATGTATTCATGAAATATTAATGTCATAGCTCGTTGATATGTTGCTCCAAAATTATTCAATCCAAAAGGCATCATGACCCAACAAATGTTCCCCAAATAGTTGTAAATGCTATTTTGTATTGATTTTGAGGGTCGATAAAGATTTGATTGTACCTAGAAAATCCATCCATGAATGACAATAAAGCATGTCCCGTAGTGGAATCTACTATCATATCGATATTAGGAAGGGGAAAGTCATCTTTTAAAGATGCTTTGTTCAAATCATGAAAATGTGTACACATCCTAATATGATTATCGGGTTTTACAACTGTGACAATGTTTGAGATCCAAGGAGAATAATCTATAGGCCTTATGAAACCAGCCTCAAGGAGTTTTCCAATTTCTCCCTTAACTAGCAAGGCTATCTTAGGATTCATCTTTCGTATCTTTTGTCTAACTTGTTTGGAATTTTCAACAAGGACTATGTTGTGTGTCACTATCTTAGCATTGATTCTTGACATATCTAAATAATTCCAAGCAAAAAGCTCAGGAAAGTAATGGAGTAAAATTGCATGATCTTCTTGTTCTTCATCATCAAGGAACTTTCCTATTTTAATTAATTTCTCCTTATCATTGATTTCTATTGGTATGTCAATTGTATCTCCTAGAGGAAGTGCACTTGGTTTTGGAAATTCAGGGTTGTATTCTTCTTTACTCATGTCCATCCCACTACTTTCCTTTTCTCCATTGTTTTGTTTGGTGCTAATCATAACACATGTAACCCATTTCTTTTGAGGAGTAGATGGTTTATCATAAACTCCTAGCATTTTTTTTCAAAGCTTCATCATCTTCAAAGTATATCCATGATGGCTCACAATTCATATCAAGAAATTCAAGATGTTTCAAGGTGACATTGATTTTAGGTCTAGACACGTAATGGTGTTGATGTTTAATGAGGGTCTTTTATTTGTTTGCGTTATCTTAGAAGGATACTATCCCAAACCACTTTTTTTTCTTGCATATTAGGTTCCATAGAAACATGGATGCCTTGTTATTTCTTTCCACATCCTTTTCCACTATAACCCAGTTGCTTCATAAGTTCATAACCTCTCCCATAAAGTCATTCCATTTCTTTCAGGTTTGGTGGTTGTTGGTAGTCTATCTCATCAAAATTAGTTGTATAGCTTGTGTCATTTTCAAGGGTAGATGAGGTAGATGCTTGTGAATCTTCTTTAGAATTATGCATTGACATAACCATTAGTTGTTTTTGTTTTTCATATTATTTTCTTGTGATTATTGTAGAGTCTAATTAATATCTTGTAAACTCGGTAAAGTCTACTCAATTTAGAGGGTTAACTGGCTGAACAATCCACTTCACATTATTAACACTACATTAAATCATCAACCGAGGTGCGTAAGCTTATGATGGTACTGCACTATATGTGCCTTCATGGACTCATGTACATCTAAATTATCCTATGAAAACTTATTTAGACTATTATACTTTGTTGGAACCTTACAAAATTGAGAAAAAAGTAAAAGTAGTTACAAAATATAATGGCTATAGGTACCTGTAACATAAGATGTAGGTGATTGCTAATAATAATTAAATACAGAATCAATCTAGAACTTACTTAGAATAACAAAGAAATCAAATCTAAGCTCTAGAAGGCTAAGATTCACTATTTATACGACTGTTCATAAACAACAACTAATGTAATCAACCATAAGAGCTATTCTAATTTACTTGCAATGTATTTATAAAACAATAAAAAAGCTATTAATAGGAATGAATAAATGAATAAGTAAGTAAATGAAGTGAAAGGCAATACCTTGAGTGGCCAGCTCAGGGGACTATCTCACTTAACTAAGAACCAGATCTAACTCAGAATCTTACGTATCCATGTTACATACAACTACATTCATTGCACATCACCATATATTCAAACAAAACCCTTCTTGCAAATTGTATTCAATAATGGCATTTTAACATGTTTTTGGATAAATTAAAATTGGAAAATGACTAACTGCTTGATAACTTATAACAACCAACTAATTTTCTATGAACTCATCCACCAAATTTATACAAAAATGGGGAGAGACTTATTCAAACTACTAACTAACTACAACCATTAATCCCACTCCTAGATATGAGGATATGAAATTAAGATTGGCTTATTTATTTTAACTGAAAAGGAAGAAAATACCCATTCAATAAAGAACTTAAATGAAACAACTTAAATGTGAAACACATAAGAAAATGCTCAAAGTTCTAGAACACGTATCCTCCTTCAATATTTATTCCTTCCATGATGGTTCACGTCCAACTCCACAACTTCCTGCACTTTAGGCAGTTTGAACTTCAATGGTCCATTGTTTCACTGCTTTGGTTCTTGCTACAAATACTCTATTCTTGTTACCTTGTCCTTGTTGTGCATGTTTTGCACACACACCCCATTGAAGCCAGGGACCCCCCTTTTCCTTTCACTCTTGATGGGTCGTTTTCACTCTCGCCTAAGCCTAAGTTGGTCACGTGCCTTAAAATGATCAAACACCCCTTGAACAAATTCACTTATCTGAATTTCACTAAGTATTTTGCCTCTGCGGGTCACCTCATGTGGGTTTCCTCTATCTGTTTTCCTCTGCATCCATTAAGAATTGTGGGCCCGCAACTATGGTCACCTCATGCAGGGTATCTCTTGCATTTCGCCACTAAGTGACGATCAACACTTAACTTCCACCCGCATGGTGGGCTTCACATCTAGTTTCTCCATCTGAGCCCCGATCAAGTGGCTATCACCCCTGGAGAACCCGCATCTGCTGGTCTCCCTTTGTGGGCCGACGTTCCCATTTCACCATTCCTTACAACCTTCAACATGTGCCTTCTTGAAGCAAATTTTTTGCTCACTACCTCTACTAGTGTCCTGACAATGAACCCTCTGACTTCTGCATTTAAATCTCTACATTTTGAGTTTGATTAGTTTGATGATCATAGTGCCTATGATATTTCTTTCAATTCTTTTTAGGGTCTTCCCTTTGTTGGTGACACGTGCGTGGAGGTCATAGTTCTTCTTGATGATGTCGTCTCATGGAATTTACACAAATTATTGCCTCTCACCTATGCCTCCCACAAAACTTCAAACTATGTTCAAATGTTAAAGGTATTACTAGGTTTGTGGAAAAACTAATGTACAGAAAATTCCTATTCAATTGTAGGTTTGGGTTTTGCGGGGATGGCTTTCGTGGAGGCCATCATGTGGAATTTCGTCCCCATTTTTCTGTTTCCTTTCAATGTTCCAATCACCGCCACCCACATGCTCTTTTCTACATATCATTTTACGAGCTTTAGCCAGGTGGATGCCATTGACCACTTGGTCATTCTTGAAATGACAATCTTGAACAAAATTACCACACCATTTCTCTAGACAACGACATCTTGGGCGGGATCCACATTACATGCTTCCTAGCACTCTTCTTCGTTGCAGGATATTTCATTGTGGGGGTCGTTGGTGAGTCTATTGTTCTTTTGATGCCATCATATGCAACATTCCCCCATGTGACATAAATCTTCCTCATTTCCACATAAAGCCCTCCCACACCAACGATCGCATAAAGGGGCAATAGGGTTGTTAAGGAAGGCATGGGCGTTGTTCATTAAATGATGGATTAGGCTTGTCTATAGAGCTATCATGGTCATTGGCCACCAAGTATATCGAAGGATTTGATGAATCTTGCATGTTCTGAACTAATGAAATTTTATGTATCCACTCGTTTACCACCTTTCGCATTCTTGCCTTGCAAGGGGCTTTGTGGGTTCTATGTTGGCAGGCACCATAATGCAGGTTGTTGTTCCTTTGTTGCCACTATTTGCGGTGTAACTCATATGAACTCCCGCATTGCGGAGTCTATGGCTCTCATTTTCATGCAACACAAAACCCTTCCATCTCCGCAAACATTGAATGGTGAATAAAGTACCCTCAAGGTAGACTATATATTTAATAAGTATTCGAGGCATGATGGGCTCACAAAGGATAGAGGATAAGCAATGAAGATGTGGAGTGGTGGTTGTCAAGGCCCTTTTCTAGCATGAGTAGTAATTACCAAGTCTGATTATGCAAGAGGCGGGTGGCAAGAAAAAAAGTAGGCCTTCATATCGTACGATGATCCCAAGGTAACGATTGGAATATAAAAGGAGATGAGCTTGCAATAAATTGAATCTTAATAGAAGAAGCCATCATGATTTCCTAAAGGATGAGAGGGCTCTATAGCAAAGAGGATGATATCGAGTGGTGTTTTATATGTAGTAGGGGGTGTACAATGAATTAAGAAATGATTATTCATGATATGGTGGCATGGAGGAATGATAACAACAAGAAAGGGAGGTTACTGAGAGGTATGGTGGTGGATTTTCACGAAGCAAGAAATGTTATATAGACTCCAAGGGCCGACCAAATATGAATTGGGAGGTAGTAAAGTTGGGGACGGTGTTCGAAGTTACATTATAGGGGAGATCGTCTGAAGCACGATCAATAGTTCCATTAAGGGAGTATTAGGAGTGATTCATTAAATATTTGACATCCTTAGTAACCAGTAACCACAACCATTAGATTCTGCTACTTCATAATTGGGATGCAGGGAAACCTATTCCAAGGGTTGTCGTCCTTGAGGCCATTGCTTGAACGACATTATCATGATCGCTTTCCATGCTTGGGATCCTACCCTATCATTTTATGCACTCCCATTGCACGGGTATCTCCCTCGCACAAGACACATGCTAATTCACCATTTTTAGGTTTGACCACTTTGATTTTTTGTATCTCACTCCTCGCTATAGGCACTCTCATGGAGATTGAACACAAGACTATCGCATGGAAGTGTCATAAAGAAAAATGGTGAAGGCATGAGAGACACTCGTGGATGTCATACCTGCTTCATAAACCAAACCATCGCCGACCACATACATTCATTCCCAACCCACCTATCTTACACCGAGCACTCCACTAGACTGACTACAAATCCCCCATTTGTCCTATCATTTTTCTTCAAGTGACTAGAGGTGCGAGAATTACCAAGGCAGGAATGCCATGCCTTCCCGTCATTGCAAAAAAAAATGTGGAGATGTCACCATTGAACCATTTGAGTATTCAGAGTGGTAGAATGAAAAGGGCGCGTGCGGATATGCCACTAAGTGGTGCTCTTGTGGAGATTGAAGGATTTTTTTGAATAGCTTCTCTCAACCCTTTCCTCTTTTTCTATTTCTTTTAGATCTTTGTTAGTGTAGGATCCCAAGCACCATCACAATGTCAAACTTGGTGAATGAGGTGAGTTTCAACATACTATTTTAAGTGGGAAAACATTTTTCATTCATTTCCAACACCTTTGAAACTCCATTTGCAGACCCAACTTCCCATGCTTTGTAAACCATAAAGACCTTGTGATTACCAACAAATCACATCAACCAACTGAATTATTCCAAGGTTAGTCATGGCCTAACACCTGAGAGACCTTGGGGTGATTTTCTGAAACTTAGTTTCATATTTTCACCTTTCAAGAAAGGCATTGCACTTGTGCATTGTTCGTGTTGAGAAGTGCAAAAACACCCATCAATAGTGCTGAGTTGTAGAGATGTTAATCCATATAACATACATATACAACTAACCTTCATAATTAAATCACAAAATTCTATTCATATGCATACATTCTCATACTAAATCATGCAATTGCTATGAATATTATCACCATATTTCATATTCTCCAAACTAGGTTCAAAGTTGCAAAGTATGTTATGAAAGGATAGAATATTATGGAAGTTTTTGTGTGAAAGATACTTAGAAAATATAAAAAGATTGTCTAAAAGTATATGAAAATTAATAGAAAAAGCACTAATGATCAAGCCCATCAATTATATATTCTCCCATAAATGAAGGTGTGAAATCCAAGGAACCTCAATCATTGTCTAATAATTTTGACACTTTCCGTTTCTTGTTTGTCTTTTTCCATAGGTTCTTTGTTTGATGTTAGAATCAATATTTTTAGAAGACTTGTCATTCCTTTTTCAGCTTGCAGGAAAATTTTAGGCTTGGGGTCTATTTCAATTTGATATACCTTATTGTTGTAGACATACTTCATTATATGATGAAGAGTTGAAGGAACTACATACATTTCATGAATTCAAGGTCACCCTAAAAGAAGGTTATATAAAATATTATCAGGCATTACATGAATAGGGGTTTGGAAGGTAGCCTTTCCAACTGTAATAGGTAAAGTTATCACATGCAATGGTTGTTTTCCTATGTTATCAAATCCGTGAATCGATAAGGAATCAGATTGAATTTTTGACTTATCCATATCGAGTTTATCCAAAAGTGTGATACTACACACATTAAGAGTGGAACCATTTTCAACAAGGGTTATTTTTATTCCTAATCTGTTGTAGATGGCTATTATCATGAAGGCATCATTTTCTTTCTTAATTCCAAAGGAGGTTACAACTCATGTTGATGAAAGGTAATGTCTACATTAACTGTATTCATTCCTTTTATTAGAGCTGTCACATCCTTCACATTTGTACCAGGGGGAAACACTACTTGTTGTAAAGTTTTTTGAAGCATAGTGTGATAATTAGGTGAATTATAAATTAGGTCCCATAAGGATATCTTTGCAAGGAGTATTTTTAAGTCAACAAGATCATACTCCTTCCCACTCTGTGAAGTTAAACAAGGAGCACTAGGAAAAATGGGATTAGAAAAAAGTAAGTTTGTCGGAGTTGGTTTTTTTGGTTATGGATTGTTTTGAGTGTTGTATGTATGAGCAATGGTATTATTACTTGATTGCTACAAAACATTATTCTTAGGTGGATAAAGTGTAAATTCAAGCTTTTTTTTAGGTTGATATTTGTGTGAAGGTGGGTAAAGGATAAGTTGAGATTGAAACACATTAACTTCTCTTAGTTTTAGTTTATCATAATGAGCCTTAGTAGATGAACCTTGTGAGATGAATTCCTCAAGGGCTTCATCTAACATGTCAAATTCATCACTACTAAAGGGCTTGAGGGTTAAGTTAACTTGGAAATATAGATTTGACATAGTCAAATAACTATACTTTATCCAAGTGGTTTATTTGTTTATAGGTGTTTTGTTTTTATTTTCAAGTGAATGCCAAATGTATTCTAATCTAATTGGATTATGAACTAATGCTGAAAATGAAAAGTGCAAGAATATAATTCTATCCACAATTACAATGACTGTAAATTATGCTAATTCTAATGATTTGAATGTGACAAAAGCTATGAAAATTGAAACATAATTCTTTTAACAACAAACAAAATCCTAAAAAGAAGAAATTCAATGTTGTAAAGTGTAGTTTAAAATTTACACTGCGACTAAATCACCTAGATGGGCGTATGAGTCCCAGTGAGGATTTTTTGTAAAATTTTCAAAAAAAATTAAGTGATTTTTATGTTTTCTAGCTTGTGATTTTTGTAACCTAAGTGAAAATGTAGGTTTCATATGAATTTCAATGATTTGAGACGAAAAAATGTAACCTATATGCACTTTCACTAATGCAAAATTTAGAAACCCTAGAATGCCAATTAACTAATGAAAACCCTAATACAATGTTAAAGCAATCAAAATATAGGATGATGATGCACTCCAAATCAGAATTATGATGTTCTAAACACAGGTTCACCAAACTAAAAGGGTGAACTTTGTTTGGATTCTATGCTTGGAAGATAGAAAAACAAAACTCAACACTCTCATTCAACGATGACCTTAGAGATCTCAACCTCAAGTATGCAAGGGAGAAAGAGATCTTGCAATAGGGATGTCCTAGGGGCTAATTGTAAACTAATGAGGGGTTCACCACCAAGCTAGGGATTAGAAAGATAAATGAAATGCAATATGTAATTTTTAATTCTAATATGATGCAATCTTTCACTAAATGATCTAAAAGTGCATGAAAATTAGAACAGAGAGGTGAGATCTCAGAAGTGTGCACCTAGAAACCTAAAGAAGGTTGGAATGAGCTTTGAATTGTTGGAAATTCTAAAATTTTGGCATATTGGGACTCATACACCATTCTGGACGTATTAGTCCCATATATGGGTTTCTGGATAGGAACATGTTTATGGAAAAAGGGTATCTGAAACTGCAAAGATCTTAAAAATACCTGTAGTGGGACTCATATACCACTTCTAGTGGGTCAGTTCCATTTCACTTTTTTGAGAATTCAAAGTTCAAATATGTGCTCCAATCTCTACTATTCTCTACCAAATTGATTTTTTGATCCGAATCTACAAAAAAACTTGTAAAATAGAATA
>VDFB02365579.1:0-15636 GCA_007258455.2 Sequoia sempervirens
GATGTGCCTGCCGTTGTCTTCATGATGCCAAATTCTTGGCGGACTTCCTTTTGCTCTTGCCATGTGCAAGGGTGGACTTCCAAGTTTTCTTTCATCTCCCTTCAAGTCGGACTTTACACTTTCTTTGCCATTTTCTCCTTTGAAGATTCGCCTTGTGTAGTCATCCACCTGCAGTAAAAAAAGATAACTTTTTCAGGATAAGCTTTGAAAGGTTTTTATAAATTTCATTCTCCAAAATGGCTAATTTATTTGATTTTATCTTTATTTTATTTTTAAATTTAGCCATGGCAAAAATTATTCATTAATCCCAATGTTGGATGAAGATTTTCATTTTCTCTCTCCTGAAATCTGGCCTCGTGCTGAATTTTTTAACACTTTCTCTCCTAATATCAAAGTGAATTTTGTTTCGAATTTAAAGCAAACTTCATACTCTTTGTCATTTTCATCTTGGCACGAGCATATTTCATTTTTAACTCTTCATCTCTATCTCCCGAAATCGGACTTCTCACTGTTTGCCATACTCTCTCTCTACAAGTTGGGCTTGGTGAACACTTTTCCATGGCGGACTTTGCATGTGCTTTGTCTCTTTTCTAAGTGCCAAGGTAGGACTTTCCTCTTGTCCAGACATTCTCACCATTCCTTATGGCGGACTTTGGAGACTTCCATTTCAAATGTAAGGCAGACTTCAAGAAGTTCTTGTCATTGCCTTAGGCAAATTTTTCTTTCCAAATTTATTTTGCCATAACTTTCTTTCCGTCCTAAGTCTCTGGCAAAATTTTCTTTCCGTCTTATTTCATTTGGCCATAATTTTCTTTCAGTCCAATTTCATTTGGCCATAATTTCTTTCCGTCCAATTTCATTTGGCCATAATTTTCTTTCCGTCCAATTTCATTTGGCCATAATTTTCTTTCAAAATCTCAGGCGAAAATAAATCTTGGACTTAGAAAAATATTTCTCCAAGTATGGCGAATTTTCTCAAGGCCAAGCATATTTTAAATATTTCCAATGTCCATACTTAGGCAAAATTTTAATTTTCCTTACTTCTTGGCATGGCGGACTTTCCAATTGCTTAGGCCATTCAACTTTTTCCTCAAGGCGGACTTAGCCTTAGTCCAAGCCATTTAATTTTTTCTTGGCTATGCTTCAGCCACTTCACTTTTTTCACATGGCAGACTTGGCCTATTTCCTTGCCACTCAAGGCGGACTTAACTAAAGTTTATGCCACTTCACTTTTGGCTAAGAGCGGGACCCAAAACTCGCTTTCCTTGCCATTACCCTTTTTGCTTATGGCGGACTTGACCAATTTCTTTGCCACTTTCATTGCTTGGCCAAGGCGGACTTCCTTCCATTCCTTGCCATTGGAGGGTTCATATGATGTTGTGCCATTTCCATTACTTGGCTGAAGCTAGTCACCATTAACCTTTTCTTTATCCTTCATGCTGGTTGGCCATGCTTCCATGAACTCTTGCCATGAATTGCAGTCATACCTGGGCCATTTTGCCATGAATTTCTCAGATTTTTCAGTCTCCTCCATGAATTCTTTCAAATTTCTTCATGGTTTTTCAGATTTTTCACCATTCTCTTCAATTTGTTGACTGATTTTTCATTTTATTCACCATTTTTCTGTGATTTTTTCCAGATTTCTCACCATTTTCTGTGATTTTCCAGAATTTCTCCATGAATCCAAAAAAATTCAAATCAATTTTCTGAGAGTTTTGTTGATCTTTTCGAACTTCTGAGTGGATTTTCGAAATCCGGACCCCTCCCCAATATAGAAACTTTCTAAAAATAGAAATTTTTAAAATAGCAACTTTCTAAAAATAGACCCTAAAAAATAGGGATCTCAGAATTGCTCAAAAGTGCCAAAAAAGTAGGTCCTAAAAAATAGGGGGCCAAAGTGAGAACCCTAAAAAGTAGGAGGTGTCAGAATTGACTGAAACAATAGTCGATCTTCGTCTCCTAGGCCTCGTAAGCACAATGATGACGCTTGCATGATGATCCAGGCTCAAATTCTTTTACTCGACTCGAGTGACCATTCCAAAACTTAAACTCCTCATTGCAAAAAGACTGGTGATAAGCAGTTGCGATGCCAAGGAAAAACCAAAAACAAAAAAAGCGAAGAGTCCCCATTTGCAGAAGTAGGTGATGTGTGAAAAAGGTCTAACACTACCCTAAAAAACTTCAAGATCAAACATATGTGTAGCCAAATGTCAGGTCATTCTTGTTACATCAATGCCAACTATGCTATTTTTCTTCTTTGTCATGCCCCCTTCTCGAGTGTATGTTCACAAATGACCCTTAGCCTAATTACGTAATTTTCCTGTAGGCTAACAAGATGGTAAAAAGGGAAAATTAATTAAATAATTAAATATTTAAGTTGTTGGAAAGTAAAAATTAAAAGATAACTTATATTTAACTATTTAAAAAGGTTGTATATCTCATCAAATAAAATGTTGTTAGGTGGATTGTGCACAAAAGTGATAAAAATGACACTTGATTATTTATTTATAACTTTGGGGAATTTTAGTCAAAAAGATTTAAAATATTAATTAATTTTGTCAAAGTGGTTATAATATTAGGTGTTTTTTCAAAAAAGGGTTACTACATGCTTTTGAAACAATTTTCTTTTGTAAGAATGCATGTGCACTCTTATTCTTTTTTTGAGAATGAAAACTCTCTGAACTTTTAAAGCTTTGAGGACAAAAATTCTCCTAGTTTTCAGTGTAGTTTCATCCATGGATTGATAGTGGGCTTCATCAGACATTGTTTTCAGTGTTTAAGTTTGGGTGTGAGATTTTTCAATATTTTATTCTAGATTCAGAGTTTTGCAGTGCATTAATGTTATATTAATATTGCTGTTCATTTATTAGAATGTTATTTTGCCAAGATTAAACTTTGTGCAGGCTGTCCCATTTGAAATAATATTACAGCTGTAGAAGTACCCATTGTTGACTGTATAGTTTTTTTGTAGACCATCTGAGGTCGTACAAGTGCATGAATGTCATTCTAGGGAAGGTGTTAGGGATTTATTGTGGCTGTTAACTGATTTATTCAGTTCAGTTCATGGTCTGGTCATATAGTTTGAATGCATTAGTGTTTGTTGATTGTACATTTTTACTGTTTGTACTTTGTACCAAATGTGATGGGATATACTTCTTTTCTGGTCACAAAAAATGAAAAGAATATCAAGTTTCCTGCTGCCAAACTCATTCTATAGGATGTACTAGTTGTTGGTTTAGCTACAAAAAGTTTTGACCAGAACCTCTTATTCTTTCATGATGGCTGTACAAGTTCATCTATGCAGGTTGTATTCTTCCAAGAGAGACCATATTAAAACTAGTTTGTGCTATATTACCTTGAGGTCTAATATTCATTAATGTTAGTATTCAAATCTACTTTATCCATCAAGCAAAGGTTATTTATATTATTTTCCATGCAATTTCTAGTTGGCTTCCAAGTGTATTGATGAAATGCTCATATTCAAAATAATGGAAAAATGTATTTGGATTTGGTTCTAAAATATTTTCTATTGAATGCCATTCATCATTGGAATATTGGACAATTTATTGCTAGTAGTTTATTTTATATTGTTGAAGATCTTGGATGGTTTACTGCCAAATCCTTTTTAATTGTAAATGGATCTTGGTCAGTTCATTCATTGGATCCCATTTCTATTTTCAATATATCCTCTGTCTTGTATGATGTGTATTAAAATTGGGTGAGTTAGTTTGCCATTTTGGCGTTGATGCAATCGTTCTCGTATTCAACTAGTTTGGCTTGACAAGGATATGTACTCAATATTGACTGTTTTGGCTTGAGCGATTCTATGATTGCTTTATTGCAAGTTGGTTGGCCAACCACCATCTTTCATGTAATTCCCTTGTTCTCATTCTAATCTTCATATACTCTAACCTTGCCCATATTGGGAACTGGATGATCAAAAAGAGTTAGAATTGGAGTTGATCGGAAAGTTTTATTTGGATTTAAGCTAATGCCCTATGGGTATTATTACACTATCAAATAGTCAAGTCCTTAGGTGTTGGTATGTCTTGGTCCACTAGCAATGTATGAAAGATGTTCATCATGGAGATGATCAAGCTTTGAATGCTAGAGGAGACTCTAGCACATGTAGAGGAAGAAGAGAGTGAAGTTAAAAGAAAGACTATGGTGGAAAATGCTTGGTAGATGCAAGAAGGATTATTATTGAGGCAAATCTACTCCAGCTTGTTGAGACAAAATCATATATTGTGGTCATCTTCCAAGTAGAAAGTTGCCACTAGATGGATGGTTTGAAATTCAAGTTAGCAGTTTCAATGCCTACTAGTAATCAAACTTTTCATTTTCAAAATAATGTTCCTTTTTCTCCTTGGATTAAGGAGAAAAACTCAAAAACCAAACTTTCTATTTTTAGAACGTTGTTTTGTTTTGCTTTTTTGGGGAATGGGAGTGAACAAAAGGGTTAGAAGGTTGTTAGAGAATATTCAAGCTTAATCATGTGAAAAGGGAATTCATAAGGAAGAAAGGCAATACAAAGAGGAAAATTTCATCAAAAACATTTTTTTTTTTTTTTGGCAAAGTGCTCAAAAATGGAAAAGTGGAAGAAATTTAAAAGAAGTTCAAAGAATTTGGAAAAATCATTTGAAAATCCTCCAATTTGGTGATGGGTAGGATTTTTCTACTCCTTGCCAAGTAGTGGAATCACTTGATGGCTTGCTAGCATCTAAATCTCCACTTTTTAGCTTGCCATGTCCAAATCTTCCACTTTAGTGTCAACTATTAGAAAGTTCCATTTTGGTGTTAACTATCACAAAGTTTCACTTTGGTGTTCGCATTTTAAATCTTCCACCTATTGTCAAACATGAGGAATTCCCACCTTGCATTAAGATTCAAATTTTATAATCTTCCAATTTGTAATGTCCCTTTTTTGGTCTATTCCAACATCCTTGGAAACTCCAAGTTTCTTGGAGAGTGCTACCTTTATTGGAAAGGTATTTTGAAAGTGGTAGATGTTACTGTTGTAGTGGCGGGAGATATTTTCTCCTAAATAAATTTATTACTAGGCTGGTTGGCCTTTATTTTATGAATAAAATTACATTTGTTCTAGGTCGGCCCTAGAGAGGAAGCCGCCCAACTTGGTATATAAAGAGGATAGAGTCCTCCCATTTTATCATCAATTCATTCACTCTCCATTTCACATCTTCAGCAGCAGCAGCAGTTCTTCTCCTAGCAGCAGACTTGATTCTAAGAAGTGTCACCATTTGTATTTCGCTTCAAGGAGAAGTGTCTCCATTCATTGTATTAGACTCGGCCTTGTGTAGGGCTTGATTTGTATGTAGTTTCTACACTTATTCTTCTAATATATAAGAGATCATTTTGTTGGGTTTTTCTCCCTCGAGTAGGAGGGTTTTCCTAGGGTAAAATATTGTGTTCATTGTTTATGTGTTGCATTTTCTGCTTGTCGACATTTCTAATCTAAAAACTTACATGGTATTAGAGTGGGTCTAAGAAAAGATCTGATCAGATTTGTTTAAGCAGTCAACAGAAAAATTTCATTCTCAGTTCAAAGGGGTGTGTTGTACCCCAAATAAATTTTTTGGCATTTTGTGTAAATTGAGCTAAATCTTGTTAAAATGCCATGAAAGGTCTGTTTTAGGTCAAACCAATCATAGAATCTTGGTGGGCTTCTGTCAAGGAACACACGTGCAAAATTCTGAAATTTTGAAAATTAGGGTTTTTTCCCCTATTTTCAGGGAAATCCCCCGAAAATAGGACCTTCCCAGAAATGACCGAAAATGATTTTGATAGGCTTAAAAGGCTTCACTATCACATTGGTCAAGTCAGAATCATCAAAAGACACGTTTTACTCTGGTGGGTCTATTTTTCTTTTTCAGGAACGAAGTTAGGAGCTCCAGCCATTAATGGCGATTGGCATACCAGCTGAAGCTAAGCTTCAAAAGCTTCAACGACACAACCATGGCGGAAAAGGTCAAAAATGATGCTGTTTGATGAAGGGGATTTTCAAAATGAAAAATGCTTGAAAATTGACTAAGTCTGGAGAATGCACGCCTTGCTACCAAGAGGAGGCTATGCAGTCAAATGCCTTAGTCATTTTTCCCAAACATCCATACACGATGAACGTGAGACATGAAGAAATGGTGATCTACGACGGAGGAGTTTCCTGAAAGAGAAAAAGGTCAAAATTTGACTAACTCTGGAAATATTACGAAGGAGAGATTGTTCACATGCTGAAAAGAGCCTTTTTCAAGCAGGGGCGCCCATGATCTTTGAGGGTCAAATGCAGTCAGTATGATCATCCAAAGCAGTCATTCTTGACGTTTGAGTGCTGGCTCGACAGTGAAACAAACATCCAGATCATCCGATGAATAGATCACTAGCAACTGCTGACGAAGCAAAAAAGAGGCAGTTGAGGAAATATCAGGAAACCACAGACAAACGACGAAGTTCTAGAAAAAGAGCCTTTTCAAAGCAAAGGCGCCCTTCTTTCTTGACCTCCAGATGCTGACCAATGACAAATGGCCTCCCAGGATAACCTTCTCAGCCCAAATAGATCTCGGAAACGCAACTGCAAGCATCAATACCTGACAGAGCAGTCAACGGATAATCTGGATCAAAGTAGGCAACTTGTCAGATGAAAATAATCAAGCTAAAAGGTAAAAGCGCCCTTTTCAAGGAGGGGCGCCCTTGAATAAAGGAACCCTAAATTGAGATCCAAGTTTTCTAAAGACAGTCATCTTTGGCGAAACAGAGCTGGGTACCTGATGAGACATCAAGCGAAATCATCTGACTCTCCGATCAACGAGAAATCCAGATCAAAGCACGAGAGGTCATTTCAAAAAAGCTGAAGAACGAAGATCAAAATTTCACTAAGGCATTAGCAAAAGCGCCTTTTCTTGGGAAAGGCGCCCTTTCTTTTGAAGCCCTAAACTCAGCTTTTTATCATCACCTCTCCCAGGCACTTCTCTTCAGTTTGGATCCAGCTCCGCAGTGAATGTGTCCGTAACGTCTCAGGATCAACAGACAACGCTAAATTCAGGATCAAATAGAGGGTTTTCAGGAGAAAAATACTTAAAAAATTTGCAAGAAGCCAAAAGGGACGCCCAAAAGAAGTCAAAGGTCATTTATTGACTAAAGTCAAAAGCTTTTGAGTTAAAGTTGGCTAAAACGCTCCACGATTGGTGGAAATCACCTTTTCAACTTTAGATCAAGCCCAAATCACCTTTTGAGCTTGTGTTAGGTCCCCAAATTTGTGGATCTGAAGCTTAAACATACATATTCAAGGTGAAGGCGTCCCATTTCATTATTTCATTGCAGGATAAAAGATCAAAAACAGCCACAAGCTCTCAAGGACGACATTGATAGATCTGAACAAGGTTTTCATCCGTTCTTCAATTTTTCTTGCAGATCTGAAGCAGAAAAGGATCACTATTTTGAGGATTGGACCCAGAGATAGATTTTTCAGAGAATCAGATAAAACTTCCAATCCATCTTCTGTCTACTTCCTCTCTTCTTGTCTTAGGTTTTCTTGCACATTTCAAAAAGGTGGCAGGCTACATCCGAAGGAGGTTTTCATCCGTTCTTCAATTTTTCTTGCAGATCTGAAGCAGAAAAGCGATCACTATTTTGAGGATTGGACCCAGAGATAGATTTTTCAGAGAATCAGATAAAACTTCCAATCCATCTTCTGTCTACTTCCTCTTTTCTTGTCTTAGGTTTTCTTGCACATTTCAAAAAGGTGGCAGGCTACATCAGATCAGATCAACTGGGTAGATCCAGCGTAATTTTCCAGAGAAACCCATCTCGTCAAATTTCCGAAAATCAACATATTTGCTGCCCCTATTTTTGGGGGTTTTTCCGAAAAAGTTTCAGAATCCAAATTCTGAGGAACTGGGTCTGTTCAGCATTGATGCACAAACAAAACCCATGTGCCAGACTTTTTCCGGAAAAATACTTCTCGAGAGGGCGCTATTTTCAAGGGTTTTTCAGAAGTTGTCTGAACACGTCCGTGTTTACAGTCAACAGGCGAGTTATTCTTCACAGAATGACAATTTGGCGTCCTTAGACTCCAATTGAACAACTAGACCTTGCACCAGCAATTCTCCAACCAGATCTTACACACATTGCTGGAGCGCAAACGGACATCACCAACAGTCTGCAGATCTTTATCTTTGAAAAGAATACATCTCCCGCTCAGTGGAGACCTGCAGCAGTTACTCTGGACGAAGAAGTAAGAAAGACTGATCTTGCAGCAAAAAGACCAATATTACCATCTCTCGCGTGGCAGTAAGCACCTTGGCTTGCCAGCTGCGAAGAGATCATTCCAAGCACGAAGCCGCCAAAGTTACCAAGAGCAATAGCTTGCGCAAGAAGAGATGTCGTATCATCAAAGCATTGAATATCCGGAGACAGAAGAAGTCAACACACAGATCAAGAAGCTGTTGACCGGAAGTGATCATGAGGTGTCAGACACCTAGGAAGGACGTCCTACCCTCCAAGTGGCATTCATGAGACTTGAGTTTGACTTGATGCTTCTTTCCAAGTCAACTCAAGATGATATTAAATGTAGTTGGAGTTAACTTGATGCTTCTTTCCAAGTTTAACTCCACTTTCCTTAAATCATGCATTGTCAGATCCCACTGATTAAGGATGTCTAATTGACTTCCATGATTTGTGGATCTTAGATCTCCACTAAATGTGGATGTCTATTTTGGAGGGATACTTTCATTAAAGTTCACCTTTAGTTTACCAACCAAGTAGTTTCGACTTTTGTTGACTTTCAGCTTAATCAAGTAGCTTTCCGCTTAACCGCTTGTTCCCCCTATTTAGGAATAAATCTTGCTAATTGATTGGCAAGAACTCATTGTTAACTCAAGGAGATTTTGGGGTTGCCCACTCCTTTGAGTTCTATAAATAAGAGCCTTGGGCTCATTATTTGTTTAACCTTTACTTGCTATGCAAAATTGCTGCGCCATTGTTGCCAACACTTTGAAAGCGAATATTTGTTCACTCTTGGATGAGAGTTCGTTGGATGATTGTAATTGTGCATGATTTCGTGCCTTTGCTTTCCCAACTTTTGTAGTTCGTTGATAAAGCATTGAAGAAGAATATCAGAAGGCGCTTGCATTTTGATCATCTTATTTGAGTTATGTCTACGTCCTGTGTTTAATAGCTTGTTGTCTCATTTCCCTCCTCGGATAGGAGTCCCTCCTCCTTGGATATTTGTTATTGACAGTTGTCGTTTGATGTTGTTTAATGTATTGACTTCCAAGCTATACTTCGGATAGGAGTCCCTCCTCCTTAGCAAGCTCGTTGGCCAAGGCATCGTGATTTTGTTGTTTCTAGTAAACTATTTCTTAAGCTCATACCTCGGATAGGAGTCCCTCCTCCTTGGCAGATCTCGGATCTAGTTTACCGTGCAGAGTGTTTGCTTGTACCAACCTTATCCCGGTGTATACCCGAGAGTTCAGAGCCTCGGTCATATCCTCTGGAGACGGCGAATTCAAGTGATCCAACCATTCCATTCCCGCTCCTTTACCCTCATGCTCTGTTCATCTTGAAGGTATTGGATAGATAAAAGCTAGTTAGTCGTAGTTAAGATCTGCAGAAACCAGAGAAAAGCTTAGCTACGGCGCATTGTGTTTGTGCACCCTTGTGTCCTGCCGCTGAAGCATAAAAAGATAGGAACTTAGTTAAACATTTCCCTTCCCTACGCATTGCTCCCAGCAGAGAGGGACTTCTCCTCTTTAAATAACGAAGAAGTGTTGCAAAACATTTGAAATAGCTGAACGCTTACAATCAGCACTCCAGGTGCTAATTTAAACGCCAAATGGTGCAAATTCTACCAAGATGGAGATTGAATTTCCAGTGACCGAATTCTCCATTAATGGAGCATCAATATAACTGGGAAAATCACGATTTCAGAAGCAAGATTAAGAAAATCCATTCCCCTTCTTAAGAGAAGCCGAAAGGAAATGTAAAAGTTTGAGAGGCATCAGTATGAACGATACTCATGGGAGTCAAAGACTAGTTGCTTTTGTCAGAAATCGTGAATTTTTTAAAAACTTTTGCATCACATATTCTTCATGGGTTGGCTTTGAATTATGATCAGTTTATAATGTCCGAGTTCATCTTCTCCTAGTGTGTGTTATGGCTTTTAAGACCTTTCAGACCACCATTTAATATAATCAAAATTCATATCACAAAGCTGCATTGGTATTAGCAGAGCTGGATGTTGATTATTTTTTAGGTGAAGCCTTGTTTGGAGTTGTGAAATATACACATGAATCACCTTCATTTGTTAGCTGTTGTATGGACTGCAATATTGGTTGAAATCGATGGTGTTTATTCTAAGGGCCAGTTGGTGTAAAGTGTACGTCGAGTGGTACAAAATGGAGACTTGAATTGCTTCTATAGCGGACCATGTATTGCATTATTCAAATGAGCAGTTTCAGATCGGGTGTTTTGAGCTAGTGTGTGATTTGAGCCTTTGAAGTATATTTCCAAGCTTGATGAGCAGAGATAGGAAGGATGCTGTTGTTATTCCTTGCTCTGTTGAAGGAGGAATAATGTTCATTTAGCTTGTGGTGAATTTAATAAGGAAGAAGCTCGGTCAAATCTTGAAGCTAGCAACAAACTCCTTCCATCTGAGGCATCAATTTCTTTGAAGACAATTTTTGTATGGTGAAAACCGGGAACTCAAGAATATCAAAAGACATCAAGACTGGCGTTGGAGTTATGAAGAGAACACCTCTTTATCAAATTGCTGACTATTCTACTCAATAAAGAGATAAGTATTTTTATGTTTGTACCTTTGAATAATGATCATGGATTTAAATAATCATGTAGTTAATAATAATTCATGCAATAACATTGGGAATAGCGAATCATGTATGCTACTAGCATTGGTGTGTATATTCCTCTTCAGGGTAGTTTTATTTTATGAACTATTGTTAATCTCTTTAAAATGTAGGATGGATTAAGGAGCAAAAGGATGATGGATTAATTATCCGAGATTGCATAAGGAATTCAAAGGGAGGAAGAGCTTGAGGCATCATTTGAGGAAGTCATACCGGCTGGAGAAATGAGCAAACATGGAGACATAACTTGCAGCCTTGGGACTTAGTTGGTGACACATAACTCTCATGATTCTTCATTGGAGACATCTCTCGAGAGCACAAGGTTGGGTCAGCCTTGGATGGAGAATTTGCATTAGCAAAGAAGATTGAGAAAAATGAAGACACTAAACAATGAAGAACCTATACAAATTGTCATTGCGATCAACTACTTTGAAGAGGAGGAAATGACATTCAGAGGGAGTTAAATTCCGAGAATTCAAGGCACGGGTTGAGAGCATGTTCGGGAAAAGGATTAAGGTTCCGAGATCAGTCAATGGAGGGGGGTTCACTTCTAGAGGATTTCTTTGTAATCTCTGAGGCAGGGATCAGAAGGGAGTTCTTTGACTCACTGAGAAGAAGTGAAGGTGTCAGCTAAGTGGGTTGCAGTGTTGCAAGGCCTTGGAAGACCTCTTCAGCTGTAGAGAACAAAATTGCACAAGACAGTCAATCTGGATTTGACATTGGTAGCTCTGTAAACCTATTCAGAATAGGGTATTTTGGGATGAGGTCGAGAAGGATAGTCCTGAACTCTTGCAAGTCAGTAGTGCCGGAGGTGTGCATTGGAAACTGTTCCTCTAAGGTAGGCATTGCAAACAATCTTGGAGGAGGAGGTCAGGAGGTTGATGCAAGTACTTGGAGCTTTAGAGGGAGTCACATCATCATGAAGATTTGTTGTAATGTATATTTCTCTAAAACAGAGAAATATGAGGTGAAAGCCCTTGTAGTGTATATTTCTCTGAGATGGAGAAATATGAGGTGAAAGCCCTTGTAGTGTATATTTCTCTAAGATGGAGAAATATGAGGTGAAAGCCCTTGTAGTGTATATTTCTTTGAGACGGAGAAATATGAGGTGCAAGCCTTTGTTCATCTTTGAGACTAAGATGAGACGTCATGTTGAGAAACTCCATGACAACATCACGTTGAGAGACTCCGTGATGAACCCTTGTACATCTCTGAGATTGAGATGTGTTTTTCCACACATGGGAGTAGCCATTGTGGACGTCATGTTGAGAGACTCCATCACGACATCACGTTGAGAGACTTCGTGATGAACCCTTGTACATCTCTGAAATAGATTTGTTTTTCCACACATGGGAGTAGCCATTGTGGATGCCATTTTGAGAGACTCCATGACAACATCATGTTGAGAGACTTCGTGATGAACCCTTGTACATCTCTGAGACTGATATGTGTTTTCCACAAATGGGTGTAACCATTGTGGACATCATGTTGAGAGACTCCATGATGAACTCTTGTACATCTCTGAGACTGAGATGTGGTTTTCCACAAATGGGTGTAGCCATTGTGGGTGTCATGTTGAGAGACTCCATGACGAGGATATCTAGAAAATACCTCGCTAGCTAAGAGGGAGTATTAGTGTTGTAGCGGCAGGAGATATTTTCTCTTAAATAAATTTATCACTAGGCTGGTCGGCCTTTATTTATAAATAAAATTACATTTGTTCTAGGTTGGCCTGTTGTGACCTATTTCACACATTGCCCCATTGCAAATGGGGACCCTCGGTAGTTTGCTTTTTAGGGTTTTTCCTTGGTGTAACAATTTCATGAAGTCATTGCTTTGAGAGTTTGGAGTAGAGTTTTTGAAAGTCATTCTGAGTTAGGTGGAGAATTCAAGCCCAAAACAGTGCCTAGACGTCATGGAAGTGCTCAAAAGGTGCGGAAGACGAGGATCGCCTGTGTTTTGAGTCAATTCTGAGACTTCCTATTTTTTAGGGATTTTGCTTTTTCTATTTTTGGCATTTTTGGACCAATTTGGGACTTACTATTTTTAGAAATTTTGCTTTTTGCTTTTTTCTATTTTATAAATTTCTTTTTTTTGAAAGTCAACCTAAGGTTTGGGTCTCGCAAGTCATGGTGTCAACGTTTCATCTTCAAAATCAAATTTTTGTACCTCTGAGAAGAAAAAAGCAAAGAAAAATCTAGAAAGGCAATCAAAAATCAAGAAAAGCAAGTGAAAATCATGAAAAAAATCAAGAGAAAATCACATGGCGGGATGATCCAAAAGAAGGACAAAACAATGGCACAAAGTCAATAAAGTTTGCATATGAGGAGGAATGGAAAATGGCTAAGGCACTAGGAAGTCCGCCATGGATGTGTTTGAGGAACCTCCAAGTCCGCCATGAGAAGAAGAGGATATGGCATGAAACTTATAAAGCCCACCAAGAAATGTCTTGAGCATCAAGAAGTCCGCCCAGGCATGGAGAACAAAATGTCAAGACATCTATGAAGTCCGCCCCACCAAAAGTGACAATGTCAAGACCATTGGGAAGTTCGCCCAACCTTATGGCAAGCTTGAAAGAAAGTCCGCCCAAGCCAAGGAAGGCATGGCATGAGGTTCATGAAGTCTGCCCAGCGAAGAGGAGGAAGGAAAATTCAAAAAAATGACTATGGATGCCTTGGGAAGAAAATTTCATGAAATTGGCTAAGTATTGGCAAAATTTGGTTAAGTGTTGAAGGTAATGCCATGTCTAAGACAAGGCAAAGTCCGCCCCACTTGAAGATGGAATGGCACAAGCAAGAGAAAGTGTGACTTTTCCCAAGAAAGCATGTCCAACACCTCACAAAGTCTGATTTTGACATAAGAAAAAAAAATGGCAACCACTAGACAAAGTCCGACTTCCTCCAAGAAATGATTGTCCAAAGATAAGTGAAGTCCGATTTTGAAATGGGGAGATATGTCTAGGACAAGTTCAAGTCTGCCATGGCATAAGAGAAATAAAGTTCAATGGCAAGATGACTTGGAAGTCCGAACTTGGCAAGAAAGAGATAAAAAATCCATGGAGTTAAATAAAATTTGCCAAAAAAGAGAAATTCGATGAATAAAATATGCCATGATTTTAAAAAAGTTAGAAAAATCAAAAGGTTGGAAAATTAAAAATCCACACAGTTTTTTATTATTTTCCAACACTTATCCCCAACACTTAGAAAATTTCAAACTCCAAAAAGAGAATCATGAAGAAATTAGAAACTTGCCTTGATGAAGAGGAGAAAACAAGCCTAAGTTCGATGAACTTAAGATAAAAAAATGAAATTGCTAAAACAAATCGAACTTCTCAACCTTATAAGGAGTTTCAGCTGGTCATTTTCAACACATTCTTCCCAAGTTCGATTGAGAGGAAAATTAAGCTCTCTCCAAATCACAAGAGACAAATTTTTTGAGAGATAGAATATTGGAGGTTAAGTGATTTTTTGAGGTGAAGAAAAAAGAAAGGAGCGAAATTTTGAGTTGGAGAACGAAATTTTCAAAGAACAAGCATGCTTTTTCAGTGACAAAGACAAAATTCTCAAAGCTTAAAGCAAAATTACCATCCAAGAGTATAATTCAATGATTTAGAATCAAAATTTGATGGAATTCTTTATTCTACTTCTGTCTTTATTCATTTATTCTTGCAAAATTTACTAAGTGCTTTTATTTTCAGCTTGATTTTTCACAGAATCTGATTTTTAACAGGCTGAAAGTTAAAATTTTCAAGAGAAAGGTTAAAGAAAATCAAAATTAAAGTTTTAAAACTAATATATTTTCTTTTTCTCCCAGGTTGATGACCACCCATGGCGAACCTTCGAGAAAGGCTCAGATGAAGTTCGCAAACAAAGGATTACAACCGGAATCGAAAATTAACTCCAAGTGGAAGAACGTTACAGACACAAATCTTGGACATGTTGACTTCTAGGAATTCAAGAAAAGAATGTATGGACAAGACAGACTCCTGCCGACAGCTATTGCTCGGAGAATGATGCGGAATGGTATCGTTCAAGCAGCTGAATTTTTGTGGAGTGTGCTGAGTTGATAGTGGAGTGTGCCAGACACTACAACCCGCAAGAGAGACAAATCATTGCGCTTGATGGAAGAATTTTGGAAAATCTCGGAAAGTTGGCTATCCAAGAAGCATTCGGCATTCTTAGCTACAACTAGACTTCATATAAGACTTAAGGAAGATGCAAGGAAACTTTTTGAGGACCATATGGATCAGTGTGCAACCAACATTAACAAGACATGGTCGGAGAAGCCAAGGCCTTCTATAAAGAAGATGCCAAAGAAATTACTTCGGACAGACTTCAAGGAAGACTATGGTGATATTATTTTGCTTTTGAACAGGATAATGGGCAGCCCTCAAGGTGCACCATTCGAGACATGGATGTACTTTTTCATTGATGAGATCACCTCAGGCGTCAGGATGTTCAATTGGTCGAGGATGATCAGCGATAACATCCATGAGTAGCTAATGAATTTGGAGAGGACTAAATCTTTCTATATGAGTTCTTATATTATCTATCTACTGGAAAGGACCTATAGATATTTAGGATTGATCTGCCGAGGTGTGGTAGGTAATGGAGAGAATGAGTTCAAGTCATATGATTGCTACCCCCAGTTGCAACTATCTGAGAAATCTCATTTCAGAAGAGCACATGATGCATTCCTATTGTACATTACAAGGATATTGCAAGGAGAAACGCATCAAAGGCTAACCCATGAGGTTAAGAGC
>VDFB02365580.1:0-28864 GCA_007258455.2 Sequoia sempervirens
AGAAAGAAAACTGTGCCAGCCATTCATGAAACATAAGTTTACATGCCACAAATATCCACTTAGGCCCTGGAGAATTGCATCTTTACACATCCTACACTTGATTCTCATTGCAAATTTGTTAGGGAATTCCTACAATCAATTACAATAAATTTAGTTTATCCTTAAATAGAACACATTTTAACTGATATTTAGCAAAAAGAAAACAAATCCAAAAGGAATTCATTTGAACTGTTACAATGATATTGATAAAATGTTTGTAATTCTTTTATAGGAGCCCTCTTTTCCCATTAGTTTTTCTTTAATTGATACTTTTGTTTGTCAAATGATTTTGGTTCAAGTGTAATAGTTGCATAATCTGCTTTAAAATTTCCTATTGAAAGAGGAATTAATAAAGTTAGAAAAAAAATCTTAACTAAAACCCCTTTGCTTGGTAATTCTATTTGGATTTACATGAATGACTATCAATATATTCGATGGGACACATCCTAAGACTTTGTGCTCCCACTAACATGTCATTTTCCTATTTAAATATCTTTCCAATAATTTTAGGGATAGCCCTAGGTATCTGCTATTTACAGACATTTCCCACTCTCATTGCACAATGAGCCTTCCCAATCCAATCGAAAAGAAAATTCAATGACATTCCACACCCTCATTGTATGGTGAGCCTTCCAAACCCAACCCAAAGAAAATTCAATGACATTGCACATGCTCATTGTACAGTGAGCCTTCCTAACCCAACACAAAAGAAAATTCAATGACATTCCATTGGTTGAAAACTCAATATCATTCCACACCCTCATTGCAAGGTGAGCCTTCTCAACTCAACCCAAAGGAGACTCAATGAAATTCCACACCGTTTGTTCTCTTCCTCAAAAGAGGACTAAACATAACAAATTAGTGGGGTGAGGCCCAAGGTTTCCTTTTCCCTCAGGTAATATGTAGATTCACCATATTTTCTTATAATGAAGAAACATCTTTCTAATTGCAGTTTGTAATAAACTAGTGAAATAACCATGTTTAGAGGCATTGCACAGGTCAATTCATAAACATGCTAAAAATTAACTCAAAATGGAATATATATAAGGAAAGAGGCTCCTTGTTTACAAAGAAATTAGAACTCAACTTCTTTGGGACTTGTATAGATTAATATCTAAAATTCAGCATATAACTAGTCAAGGACTCAAGGCATCCTTTCACTAGAAATCAACTTCTCTCTTCCATTATTTATCTATTTCATGTATTCTTTGCAATCATTTTGAGCATACTGAACAAATTCTAGGCCAATCCAACACTCAAATCATTCCAACATAAACCAAGCCATATACTTCTCCTTCCATTTTTAAAGATTCATTCAAACCCTTAATCAATGCAGTAGAGACAAATTTCAACAAAAATGACTAATACAATCCAATTCAATACTAATACATCTACCTGTAGCATGAGAGAGATGATTTTGGCATCAGCATACAAACTCTATGCCTACTATCCAAGAAGAAACTATAGTAATTAAAAAGTGTTAGGAAATTGATTGTAGCTAGAAGGTGAATTCTAAACATTCTTGCAATACAAAAAGAGTTAGCAGTACAATACATGAGAAGAAGCATTCATATTTGTTCAATATAAAAATTCAAGTTAAGGGCATTAAAGATGATGTACTATTTGACTCTCGTCCCCAAGCTAACCTCGTATCTTAATATTTGGTTAGAAAACTTGATTTAGAAACTTATCCTATCAAATAGACCATATGCATGGCAGATTTTGTCTTGAACCATGATTTTCTCCATTTTGAGTGAGCAACCATGCACAAGGATGTGTTCTTGTTTGATAAAAATTATCCTCTCCATTTAGCATATGTCCATAATCTACCCAACATGTTTATACTTTGCTCATTTATCTCCTATTACTCAATGCACAGATTGTCTCCTAACTTATAAGGATGTGCTTTGAAACACCTTTCATGATGATTACCTCACTAGAAATGATGAAGAATTATTGCTGAAAGTTAATGAAGATTAAGGGAAACCATTTTTCTAACCCTATAGATAGCATTCCTATACTCTCTTTTCTACACTGTACTTCACTTTTCTTCTCAATTTCATGCCGCTCTTTCTAGCAATTGCTTGCACTCACCTTCAGATCCCTCTAATTTCATTTATATTATTCTCATAGTTATTGAATGATAATATTTATACTTTGATGAACCTCAACTACCCCTTCATTGTCTAAGCATGTTTTCTTTCCATGATGAATTCATTTGAAATCTATATTCATTGATCCTACAAAGTTACAACTATGTTTTCTTGCCATTGCCTTGTATAGCACATTAGATTTAAGTTAGAATACGGGCTAGAGGCCTCAAAATTTGGAAAACGCATTAGTATGCACCATAAACATCCTTCATCTTTCACAACAACTAGGTCAACATTCATTGCAATTATAGGTTAGTTGTTATGGAAACATCATCTTATTAATCACCACAACCCATTGTATAGATTATTACATGAAAGCCTCAAAGTATGAATGTTTTAAAGTTCCATGCAATAGGAGGCTGAGTTTCAATTAACACTTTCCTATAATTGTGAATTCTTAACTCTTCCTTGGAGATTTTTTTTGTTTTCTTTCCAACCAACTAGCCTGGCATATCATCATGGGAAGAGTACTCTAGAATGGTTTCAGGGGCTATGAGCAAAGTTTACATGACTAAGCATAAAGAATTTTTTGAGGTGATCAAGAGACCAAATCATCCCAAATTTTATAGTCATTTTATCCAAGATCTTGCTTGCATAGAGGACACCACAACTAGCCTTGGAAATTTCTTTTCACCACTTTTTCTTTTGTAGAAAAACATTCTTGTCTATATAAAGAATTTTCCCATCATGTTGTCTCTTGTTCTTTCCTTTGGTGGCCCTAAATTTGAATGCTAGTTTAAAAGGTTTTGCTAATGATTTAAAAACACTCTATTGCAGGCTTTTTCAAATCAACGATTTTTTTTCTCTTTCTTGAAGGCTATTGTTCAGTTGGATTTGAGTGAATATTCTATCTCCTTTTGATTGTTGCTCTTCTAGATAAAATTGTGATTTCTTCTTGCATAACAAGGCTCTTTGGAGTGTCCTCACTGATGAAGGCTTCCCCTTTATTATTTACCGATTGATCTCCTTTAGGGATGCTCCATTGGTCTCTACACAAATCTTTGTATACCCTTCATGAAATCTCCACTCTCTTCCCTCACTACTACCCTATTTACCAATCCCCATGACTATCACTCTGCAAAAGTTATCTATGGCCCGTCACAGAGGTTCATTATATTTATAAGATGTGAAAAGGAATTCTGCATGTCTGTCACATACTCTATCATATTTTTAGTGTAGAATGATGATGCTTTAGCATAACCTTCAAGTATTGTGCTCTAGTTATTCTAAAAAATTTCTAGGTCTGCATACTTGTCTTTTCCAGTCACTCCTTATGTTGCTTTTTCATCTTCTTTATTTCCATGCTCATTTGTATAGAACTAATTTCTCAAAGTCTATATAATTCATGTTGTTCTTTAAATCTAATGGTGATATTTGCTATATTATGGTAGATTGATTTATGACTAAATGATATGGTCCAGGTTGATAGGGTTACACACAACTCAAGTAGATTGTGCAAGCTCACAACCCCTCCCTGCAACTTGAATCCTACTACAAATTTCCAGCAAGTTGCGGGAAGTTGTAGCTTGTTGTTCTTGGAATAGGAAAGTTGAAGGCTACTCTTCCAACAATAAGTGTTTTTAACAGCTCTAGGAAAATTCACTGCCAACAATTCACCGATGAAAATTCACCGTCAATAATTCACAACGGGAAAATTCACTACCACCAGCAATTCACCACCATGGAAAATTAAACTCCAATGGAATTAATTTTTCGGGTGGTCAATTGTCATGGCGCTGAATTTTAATTCCCCCACAGTGAATTGTTGATGGTGAATTGCCAGCAGTGAATTTGTCATATGCCATTTTTAACCATAATAGCATGCCTAGGAGTGACATTTCTAGTCTTTATTTAGAGCAACAAGGGATGGAATTAGACATTGACCATTTCTTTAGTATTACTTTGGTCAAAAACATTGACCTAATAGAATTGTAACATGTACAAATATAAATTTTAATAAAGAATTTATTGGAAGGGGCTAAAAATCCCTTCTAAAGACCAAAGGGAATAGCCAGTGGCCATGGTTATTCCTTGAGGTCATGTGTTTTTCCCACAACTTAAAGAATGGTTGATAGGCCAAGACCATTCTTTAAGTTTTGTATCTTGTTTACTTTGCATTTTTGGATAATTTTGATTAATGTTTAATTTTTATTTAAAAATTCATTAATTCTAATCTCAACACTAAAGTTACAAACCACAATTTTGAAAATAAATTTACCATTTATTAATCACAACACAAATCCCTTCCTAAATATTTTATGCATCATATATAAAACATTTCACAAAGGATAATCATAAATTACCCTTATGAAAACAAAATGTATTCACTTTATATTCACATTACATAACCATGCCACAAAAATTACAAAAAAAAAACATTTTATCTTGTCATAATAATAAGAATTTTTTAAATGTCTTACAAAAATATAATGTAAAAAAACATAATGAATTATAAAATGACATAAGCATGTCACTGCAATTATAAAATGATATTTTAATGTCTATAATTAATAAAAAAATGTTAAAACATTAAAAAAAAATGTGATTAAAATTTAATAAATATTTAGCTTCTCACATATTAACATCATTGCAAATGACTAAAATAATCACATGTAAAGCTATATAAATAATTTTTAATAAATAAAATAAAATGTATGTGTTGTGTTGTTTTGTATGATGTATTGTTTTGTGGTGTCGTGTTGTTTGGTGTGGTGTTGTGTTGTTTTGTGGTTGTCTTAGGTCAATTAGGGGAGGCCATGCAAGCTTCCACCTTCACGTGGTTGGCCTTGTTAGTAGAGAATATTTGAATAAGTATTCTTGAAGCTAAGAGAAGCTTATGTGTAAATTTTTCATTTGAAATAAACAATGTTTTATAAACTTAAGGTAGTTCATATTACATGCATGGAGAAATTAAGAAAATTGTGATTGCAAAGGTGAATTAAAATGTATTTTAATTATTCATATTATAGATTTAATAATAATAATTTCTTTTATGATTTGATATTTTGTTTAAAGTGTCACTAAGAGAATATTGTTGGTGTATTTAATATTGATAATCTTGATAATAATGCTAATCCTTTGGATCTAGTTCAACTTCTACATGGTAAAATCTTATGAAATAGAGGTTTAAAGGTATTGTTAAAAGATGATAAGCTCATCAACGTTTCTTAATGATGTAATTCAAACTTTTGGAACCGACAAGTTAGTTTCTTTGTTTTGCACCCTTGAGAATCAAAACATTTTCATTAATAGAGAATCATGAAGGCATGCATATACACTACTCAATGACAAAATGGAACACACAATTAGTAGTTCATCTATTTTTTAAATTCCTAGAAAATTATAGAATAACTATAACATTGAGAAGCATAAAAAAATAAACCCTAAACCCTAAACCGCCTTAACCCTTCACCCTTCACCTAAACCCTAAGCCCTAAACCTTGAACCTAAGCCACCTAACTAAACCCTAAACCCTAAACCTAGCGTTAAACCCTAAACCTGAAACCTAAACCATAAGCCTAAACCCTAAATCTTGAACCTAAACCTAAACCCTAAACCTAAACCTTGAACCTAAACCCCTCACCTAAACCCTAAACATAAACCTTGAACACTAAACCACCAAGCCATGCACCTGCACCATAAACCTAAACCTAAACCTTCAAGAACCTAAACACTAAACCCTAAACCTTGAGGCCTTGAACCCTAAACCCTGAACCATGCACCTAAACCATACACCTAAAACCTAAACCCTAGAACCTCATCCCTAAACCCTAAAATACTAAACCATAAGCTTGATGGAGCCCTAAACCCTAAACCATCCAACCCTAAGCCAGACCTAAACCCTAAACCCTAAACCTTGAACCCTAAACCCTAAACCCTGAACCCTAAACCTTGAACCCTAAACCCTCAACCCTAAACCCTAAACCCTAAACCCCAAACCCTGAACCTTGAACCCTAAACCATAGACCCTAAACCCTAAACCCTACACCTTGGACCCTGAACCCTAAACCCTAAACCCTTAAAATTACTAAATATAAACCTAAAAATAATAATTTAAAAGTCCTAAAATGATTGAACAACCACTCAACAAACTATATGTGGGAGTTGACTAATAAATTAAATGCTTCATACACCTAGATCCTCCATGATCTTCAAACTCTCCTTATATTGATTCCTTCTAGAAACCTTGAGAGTTGCTACTTCTCATATCCGACGTAAACCCAATTTTCTCTCTCAAGCATCTCATAACATTATTCCCCCTCTAATGTTTTCCATCACTCATGTTCTTTCTTCAGTTTCCATTTTCATTAGCCATACCTCCACTATCAATACTATTATCAAGAGATATAATAAAATGTAAAGTAGGGTAAGTACCTTATTTCCAAGAAATAAATAGCACATGTACTATTGAGATAAAACATAATTTTCTTATTATGAAATCTTAGCATATCATTTTTCCATAGCTTTTGTGGCATATCATTGTGTGTACATGTGATGTGTATGGGCTAGTCAAATAGTGTATATGGGACATATGCTTGATCTAGTCACTATGAGTTATCTACTAAAAAATAGTCCTAATCTCCCATCTATTTTTTTTGGTTTAAATGTGGAACCAAAGACCTACACAGAAGCAAATTTATTCAAGAAAAAGTAAGGAGGAAATATGTGAATGAAAAGAGAAACGAAGAAGAAGAAAGAACAAATTTGTTGATAATAAAAAAAGTCCCTTTTGGAAAAAGAGCCCTTTGTAGAATTCGAAACCTAAACCATTTTGGACCAAATTTTGCTAGTGGCATGAAGATAATAGATGTTAGGATACACCAAATCAAATTTTTAGTGAGTAGTTAAAATTAGGATATACTTTACTTTTATTGTTAACACAACTAACAAAATGACTTGGATGAAGAACTAGGTATCATAAACTATAGATACATTAGTCAATCAACATTTATATATTACTAAATGCTAATATATGATCTATGGGTGAATGTGGGAGGAAAACGAATTAGAAAGAAAGGGAAGAAAATGTGTTATTGAATAGGAAACCAATAATTAAAAATACATGTTGAAGGTCTAAGGGGGAAATTCCTCCCTTAGAGAACAATATAGATTGCCACATGGAATGTTAGAAGATTGAATCTACCTAACAAAACATGTATGAACAAGTGTCAAATTGACAACCTGTTGGTCAATATCTTTCTATTAGAAGAAAAAATTGATGTCTTTAGTTTTTAACATCTTTTTAAACCAATGCAAAGATTAGAAAGGATTTTTTTTGGATGCAATTGGGATAGCAGGGTTTTGAAAATATTATAAGAAATATTTTGAGTATTTATGGATTTAATCCTCTTTTCATCAATTGGATGCTCCTTGAGGTAAGAATTATACTTTTTGATATTTCATTTTTCTTAATTATTGTTTATGGTTTGACTAAATATAAAGAAAAAATCTAGGTATAGAATGAGTTATAATCTTAAATTTGAACAGTAAATTTATCCTTGAGGGATATTTCAATGCAATTCTCTCCATGAAGAAAAAAATGGGGGTGTTTCTAGAATTTCACAATCTCAAATTGTTTTTCAACCATTCATAATCGATGTGGATCTCATGGATGTAGCTCAAAAACATAGGACCTTCACTTGAACCAATAGGAATGCAAGGTTTATAAATATTGCTAAAACTCTTGATAAAATCTTACTTACTATCAACTGGTTACAATCCCCTCAAATTTTGGAATGCTCAATTTCAAGATCTAATCATTTCCTTATGTTACTAACAATCTCAAAAGATAAACTCCCTCTCAAATACCAATTTAGATTTGAGAAGATGTGGGTCATAAAAGAAGATTTAGTGGATTTAATTTAGCAATAGTGTTTTAAGCCAATGAATCTAAAAGGAACAAAGATGTTCATCTTGTTTTTAAAATGTTTCACATTGAAACAAAGCTTAATGATTGGAACATAAATTCTTTCAAAAATATTTTTAAGGATAAGATTATAATAGAAAAGGAACTAGAGTTAAATCAAAAGGTTATTTCCTTAATTATGTTTTGAGTAGATCACCTAAAAGAAAAGGATTTGATGTCTCAGTATGCATAAATATTAGTTAGAGAAGAGATTAAATGGAAATCCAAATCTAGAGAACTTGGTTAGATGAAGGAGATTTAAACACAAAAAGTTCCACGGTGCTTCAAATGCTAGTAGAAGCCAAAATTGAATTAAACAACATTTCTTTAATAGATATCCATCATATAACAAATTGTGAAGATATGGACATCTTGAATTCATCTTTTTAAAAATATGGTGGTGGGTAGTGGTGCCATAAAACATTCCTTGCTTAATAAAGGAATAAGATAATGAGATTTTGATGGCTCTAGAAACTAATTTAGCAGTAAAAAAAGTGAATTTCTAATTACATCCAAACAAATCCCCTAGTTTGGATGATCTCCCTGTGTTTCTATAAAAAATGTTGGGGATCCATTAGAAGAAGTGTATGGGTTGTGCTAAAGGATTTATGTAACTCCAAAAATATTCTCAAAGATTTAAATAACACAAACATTGCTCTTATTCTTAAAATATTGGCTTATGGTTCATTTGTGGAATATTGATATTTTAATATCTATAATTAATAAAAAATGTTAAAACATAAAAATAAATAAAGATTTTGATTAAAATTCAATAATATATATTTATCTTATCACATATTAACATCATTGCAAATGACTAAAATAATCATATTTAATTTTGACATTTAGAGCTATATAAATATTTTTAATAAATAAAATAAAATGTATGTGTTGTGTTATTTTGTATGATGTTGTATTGTATTGTGGTGTTGTGTTGTTTTTTGTGGTGTTGTGTTGTCTTGTGGTTGTCTTAGGTCAATTAGGAGAGGACATGCAAGCTTCCACCTTCACATGGTTGTCTTTGTTAGTAGAGAATATTTGAATAAATATTCTTGAAGCTAAGAGAAGCTTATGTGTAAATATTTTCATTTGAAATAAACAATGTTTTATATATTTAAGGTAGTTCATATTACATGCATGGTGAAATTTGTAAATTAAAGAAAAATATGATTGCAAAGGTGAATTAAAATATATTTTGATTATTTTAATAATAATAGTTTGTTGGCAATACAAGGGTAGACAACTAAGGGGGGGTGAATTAGTTGTCACGGAAATTAAACTTATTCTCATATCTGATATATAAACATGAAAGTATAAACCATCACCACATCAGAAACACACAACGCCAAGATTTTTTTACATGGAAACCCTATTAGGAGAAAAACCACGATGGAGGTTAGTCCACAAGATTATACTCTATTAAAAGTATAAAAGAATTGTAAATGGGAATGCAAATGCATTTAGGAACATTGCCTAGAGCTCACTACTCAAATACAAAAAGGCTTACTTCCCAAAGGAAGACACACTACCTTACAGAAACATTTATATTACATCCACAGGATTTTGAACTGAGAAAATAGCATTTGCTAATGCTTGATTATAGTTCTGGTTAAGCACATAAACTCTACTCACTCTTCTTCACACTTTACTTCTACCTTCGAAAGATTAGAACATTATTTGCACACAGGATTCACACATGTCGCACACCACTCGTACACATTCCTTCAAATGGTAAAAAAATCACTCATATATATTTGCAACTAGGATAACATCATCTACATGTTGGCTTTAACAAAATATAAAACATGTACAAATTTTCAGCTCAATCCATAAACAATATTCAATGCACACCAACCAATGTCGACCACAACATAGTAAGAACCCAAAACAACATCTTCGAACATGAAACACCTTCAAAAATTATGCCTCAAAGATCCACAACATGCAACAATCACCATGTCTTCCAAGATCATGAAAAACATAAACACAAAGAATAAAATCACCAATCACAATGATCAATGTGTACATACAACATAGATAGAGCACAATATAGAAACATCCACAAGCATCATGAATCACCACATAAGCATCCAAAACAACTCAACTTACTAGAATCAAATTATCTTCTTTCAGGAACACCAACTGAAGCAACAAAATAACTGTCAAAACACAGATACTCATAACTCTATCAAATCTTCATGCAGATCTCTAAAACTTAATGTGGATAAACTAGATATACTAAAAAAAAAACCCTTTAATCCACAACCACTTATCAACAACATATTGAGCTAGCCGTCAGACTAAACTTCATTGCACCATGAACAACCTGCAACTTATTTTATTACAATTTTCTCAATATCCTCGACATATACAACCTTAAAGACATTAATGCCAATAGTGTTGACATCAATGACAACCACATATCAACAACATCCAACAATTTCCTTCATAATTTGAAATTTGTTTAAAGTGTCACTAAGAGGAAAAAAATATTTTAAACACCATATACTTTTGGTGTATTTAATTTTGATAATATTGATCTAATAATACTAATCCTTTGAATCTAGTTCAACTTCTCCATGGTAAAATATTATGAAATGGAGGTTTAAAGACATTGTTAAAAGATAATAATCTCATCAAGGTTTCTTAATGATGCAATTCAAACTTTTGGAACCTACAAGTTAGTCTCTTTGTTTAGCACCCTTGAGAATCAAAATTTTTTTAACAATAAGCGATACACAATTAGTAGTCCATATATATACACCACTCAATAAGTGATGCACAATTAGTAGTCCATATATTGTTTAAAAAATTAGAAAATTATAGATAGCTATAACATTGAAAAGCTGGTAGAATATTGACTTGTTAGTAATAAGATCCTCTTATTTTTTAGTCTCCTTTGAGCTCATAATATTATTTGATCCTTATTTACTTCTATAACCCTGAACCCTGAACCTTGAACCCTGAACCCTAAATCCTAAACCTTGAACACTAAACCCTAAACCTTGAACCATGAACCCTTTACCCTAAACCCAAACCTTGAACCCTAGCCCCCTAGGCCTTAAGCCTAAACCCTAAGCCATGAACCTTGAACCCTAAACCTTGAACCTGAGACCACCCTAAACCCAAAACCTATACCCTATACCTAAACCTTGAACCTTGAACCCTAAACCCTAAACCTAAATCAGAACCTAAACTCGAACCTAAACCTTAAAACCACAGACCCTAAACCCTAAACCTAAAGCTTTAATCCTAAAATCCTAAAACTTGAACATTGAACCACAGAACCATGAACCAAAACCCTAAAACCCAAACCCTAAATCCTAGCCATGAACCTTGAAACCTAAAACCTAAACCCTCAAGCTTGAACCTAACCCTAAACCTAAAAGAAAACTAAACCTTGAACCCTAAAAACCCTAAACCCTAAACCCTAAACCCTAAAACCTAAACACTAAACACTAAACCTTGAAAGCTTAACCTTAAACCCTAAACCCTAAACCATGAACCTTGAACCCTAAACCCTAAACCATGAACCTTGAACCTTGAACCCTAAATCCTGAACCTTGAACCTTGAACCCTAAACCCTAAACCATAAACCATTCCTTAGGTGGGAGGGCCCTTTCCCCTTTCTAGGGTTAGAGGGCCCTTTCCTCTATCTTGGGTGGGATGACCCGATGTTGGGGATGGGGGATGGCTAGTGACATCTAACCGAAATGATCCAATGTTGGGGGGTGGGGAATTTCCTCCATCTCACCCTTTGTTGGGAGTGGGGAGCCACCTCCATCTAACCCTTTTGGAAAGGGTGGTGTTGTGCCTTCTACACACATGCCCCACTTGGACCAGGGACCCCCTCTTTTCATTCTTGCCTCTTGTTAGGTCAGTTCACGTTTTCTCCACTTTTGTACTCCTATTTTTGGGCCCAATTGATTAGAGTGCCTTACAATTGAAAAATTCCACCATGCCTAACCATCTACCAAATTATTTTTAAACTCTAGGGAGTTTGCAAAAAGATCTTTGTGGGTTTCTGCCTGGTGGAAGTTGTGCCTCCTTTTTTCATCCATGAGAATTTCTCTACAGGTCTCTTTCTTTAGAATTCTGTCCTCACAGCACCATTCCCTATGACATCTTCCCCTCATTTCTCTACATGACCTCCCAACCCACAACTCCCACTCTTCATTTTTTTTGCATTCTGTACTCATGTGTATCTTTCAAAAATCTACATTAAATGCCTACATTAATGGTGGTTATGTTTATAAATAGGAGGGTTTTGACCTATCATTTTTCCCTTGTGCATTCAAAATTTGAAGGGCTCATCAAGCTATTGCCTTCATTAGTGAGCTCAACAATTAAAGCACCAACATCCTCCTCTATTCGTGCAGTAGTAGGTAGGGGCCTTAATCCCTTTTGCCTCTATGTTATTTTTTAAATCCACCAGGGGTTGCTTAGATGATTAATGGTAGGGATAATGAGGTTGATAAAGTTTGTGGTGGTTTTAATTAAGCATGATCAAACCAAATCCTATGGTACTATGATTGCATTCTAATGAGATTTGTGACTAAATAGGCATTGTTGCACTCAAAATTTGGAAACCCTAGTTTACCAGCCAATAGCAAACCCTAAATCTCCTAAAATTTCTAATTTGTACACAAGCCATTTGTGGGATTTCAAAATTGGGGGGCCATCTTTGAATCATCATCTCCTAAACGACATGAGTGGTAGCAACCTCTGCTTTCCATGTTCTCACAAGTAGACCTTGGGATCATTAAAGCTATTAAACTTTGAAAATGCCTAATGTTCAAATAGATGTGGGTTCTCTTTTGTGGAAGGATTCCCACAAGATACCACTATCCTAAAGTCATTTCCCTTGGCAAAGCCTTAATGGCTTCTGAGATGTTATTTTCCACAAGCATCCAACACACCAATGTGACTAAGTCTAGAAACTCTTTGTGGATTCTTTCCCGTGATATGCCGTTGGTGGGGGGTTGTTTAAACCAAGTCGTATTTAGATCAAAATATTGACTGCATTCTGATAAACGACCCCTAAATCATTGATTTCCACAAGTCAAAGATAAAGCCCCAAGATGAATAAGTCCTTAACTTGTGGGTTCTTCCCTACGAGATGCCACAAACAAAAGTCTATATGGTACAAGATATTTTTAGTGATGAAACCATGACGACATTCCATCTAACAACTTCCACCCTCACCTTCTCCACACATGCTTAAATTTGAACCTTCATGACATAAACATTGACATCACTATGTCGACCCTCTTGAATATGAAGTAAAAAATCTAAGTTAGAAACTTGACATGGGTTGCCTCATGTGAAACTCTATTTGTGGGGTGTCATTCATCTCAAGCCATTTCATGACAATGCCTATCTTAATGGCTCCTAGGCAAATGACTTCCACATCTTCCTTTTCTGCATCACCCAAACAATGAATCAAGCATAGAACATTGGAGTCTAAAGACCTTGTGAGTTATCCCATGTGGGATGCCACTTGCAGGTCTCCATGAGCCTAATTTTGTTGATCAACTACTTAATATCAAATGGCTCCTACACTAGTGGCATCCACGTGCCATCTCTCTACACCTTATAAATGACAAAATATCCAAAAGCACAATGACTTAAAATGACTCCCATACTTTTTTTCACATACCAAAATATCCTGGGTCAAAATTGGCCAAGTATAAAACCATTGAAGGTATTGAGTTGTGGGAAGACATCTACAAAATGCTGAAATCCACGAGTCATTCCTAATGGAAAAATTCTAATGGATTTTTGAGTGGCACCTTCCACATCGAGTTTCCTACACATTAAGCCTAGGAGACAAATTTGACTAAGCCAATTGATCTTGAGCACTTTAATCTACATTTCACACATTACTTAATGAACTTACATAGAAATAACTTGGTGTTTTTCAATGAAAAAATATCCTCACGAGATGTTATTTGTGGGTTGTCATGCATTCCAAGCCATTCTTAACAACATTAATGCCAATGACATCCACAAGGTGGAAGCCTGCATCACTTAGCGCGTAACATCACAAATCTTGTAAATGATCACAAAATGATAGAATTTAATGAATACAATGATCCCTCTGAGATAAGTGGATGCATTTAAATTTTTTTAGCATTATATAACCAACATTCCACCCATTTTCTAATTTATTGAGGCATTTACTACACATCTTTTGCACAGATTTATGGAACCAGCTAAGAAGACTGACAAGGCCAAGAAGAGCGCAAAGACCACCAAAGGGGAAAAGGAAAAGGTCAAAATGAAATATACCATAGAGTCAAATGTGCCTAAAATATCATCTCTTAATGGGACAAGGTATCAGACACAGGCTTGGGCCACATCAACATAGATGAATTGAGACAGTAGGTCTTGGTCAACCCGAAAACCAAAGAAGAATGGAAATTGAAGAGTAGGATCAAAAAGGCAGTAGGCTTCCCACTGGCTTTGGTCAGCCCAGAGTTAATCTTTGGATGTAGAGAATGTTACCACCCACAAACAAGGAGAATAATCATTGTAGATGGGAGGGTATTGGCTGACTTGACTCTTATGTCAATCAAGAAGACATTTGGGATCCCTCTGTTTGAAAAAATGGAAGAGACTGAGAAAGAATATGCTCTAAATGTGTGAAAAGCTGACCCCACCGACTATAAAAGAACCATAAACCAAACATGGCTGATCGAGAAGAGGGGCAGTGCAAATAAAGTGCCTCAAAATCTTTATTGGAGTGACTTCATGAAATAATTCAATGAGCTTGTGATGCTCTTGAGTAGAGTGATGGGACTCCCTACTTCCTCACTCTTTGAAGAATGGATGTGGTATTTTGTAGAGGAGATCCTTAGGGATGAAACAAAGTTCCACTGGGCTAAGATAATAAATGAAAACCTCCACAATCAGTTTGTTGTGGTGAAGAAGACTAAGGAATTCATATGTGTACCTTTTGTTAGTTAACTTTCCCTATAAGGGGCTGAATTATGTTGGTCAACTTGGAATGAAGAAAGGGAAAAACACCATCTATGATTGTTACCCATAGTTGCAATATAGGAATTACCAGAAAGATTATGAGAGGGTAAATGATTCTTTCATCATGCATGTTGTTCGAACACTGTCAAATGATTACAACAAAAGAATGTCCAAAAGTGCAAAGGCATTGGTCAAGAATTTTGAGTACTGGTTTATTCAGTTCCCCAAGTTCACCTACATAAGGGCTAAGGGATTCCAAATGTTCCCATATTTTCCACTAAGGTACGTAATGCCCGTCGTCGCGAACCCCAAAGGACAATTAAACAATAAATACTACATAATTTTTATTTTTTTTATAAAAGTTAACGTAACACACATGTAATACACATTAAGTCATGACATGAATTTCATTTAAATAGATTCACTAACACATACATCCCTTGGGGTACATGAGGAATCATTATGAACTTAATTCCATACAATAGCAATAAAGAATAAAAGTCAAAGATATAGTCCATAACAAAATGAACATTAACAAATATAACACATACATGATAAATCATTGATAAGAAACCATCTGTGTACATAAATGCAGCGTATACATGATTAGCTCAACACATTGAATAACAACTACCATGGCCAATATCCACACAATGTTTAACGTTACATTACAGTACAATGTTCAAGAGGTACAATGATACCAAAAGTGTTTCCAAACATGAACGGAAACCATACAATGAGATAACATGATACAATTGAATAGTTGAATACAAAGAGTCATAACTAGCTCCAAGACGAATATAACTCAGGAGCCGCCGCAACAGCACCAATCCGCACCTCTCGATCCTTGACTGGGGACCCAATGGGGTGCTTAGCACGTTCCACCCGACCACGTGGGTCCGAAGACCCACCCCCCGTGCTAAGGAGCTGACAAGAAAGAGTCCTCAACCAAGAACATCCAAACACGGAACCACAAGACTCAACATCATACTAAAGTATCATAAAACTCGAGGATTACAATGACATAATCAACAACATCCAAGAGTCAACATAATAACTTAAAGTCATAAATCTCATCACCTAAATCAAAGCAATAACAAGTAAACAAATAACCAAAGGATGATCATGAAACATTTCTAAATCAACTGAAATAATAAACAAAATACAATTCCAGAGGCAATAAGAAACAAGGCACAAGGGTGTCTAGTGGAGAGTGTCATCGCATAGCTCTCATGGGATTCTCCTGGCCCTTCCTCCTAACTGAGGCGCCGGCACCCATCTATGGATTTCCTGGCCCTTCCTCCTAACTGAGGCGCCGACACCATAGGGTAGCTAATGCGGAGCCGATAATCTCTCATGAAGACGAGACTACACTTTTCCGACCGACCTTCTCAGTCTATCACTAGTCTATGGTAGCCCTAATGTATAGACGAGGAATCCAAAGTTTATTATCTTGTGTGTTTTACTACCCATCCCTCTAAATTCTATTTTTAGGTTATCACTTGTTTACTACTCTTACGTGGGTTCTCCTGAGCTCTTCCTCCTTCTGAGGCGCCGGCCCCCACGAAGAGCCACTCTCCCTAAGACCCCTAACATAAATCAAAATCAGGCAAGGGTTGTTTCCAACAAAGAAACATGATATCCAATCTCAACAAAAATACATGCGAGGCATTACCCATCTCGCCAAAATCACAATACAAAATTTCCAATTACATGGTACATCCCAAGCATGAGTTCAAAATGACTATTATGATCAAATACTGACAAAATCATATCAATAAAGAATCAATATGAAACAAGTACTCCTTGCCTCTGGAAGACTCTCAAAGTGTTAACACAAGGGTTCCCTATCAGGAACTAGCAACAGTAGCAAGATCTCAAGAAACTATTTTCAATTCACAATTAACAATACAACACCTGATGACATCACAACGAGATCTTCAACTCAAACAAAAACCATTATAATATACTCAGGAACCATCAAGACTTAAGCAAGCTCTCAAAAGGGAAATAACCAAAATCAACTAAAGACCAAGATCCACCATAACACTAACATCATACATAAAATTTGAAACATGGACACAATACCCAATAAACACCATAGTTTACAATGCAAACAACCCTTACAACACGACATAAATACTCCTTAGATCAGACCTCATTCCCACTTAAAGAATTAACCCAAATCAACTCCAACATGGAAGAATGTGATAAACCACATAACTCTATACTCAAAATCACCTTACTTGATTTACACATTAATAAATACAAACAACAAGTTTAACAAAGTGACCATGAATTACACAAACCAACAACATAACTTTAGGTAAACCTTCCATTCAGAAATTCCTTAGTAAATAACATTCTAGAGTTCCTCTAAATTTCCCAACTACCTAAATTTGTAAAAACCAATTTCCTTTAATTTTAAGTTAACTAATTGTTTAATCATAGCTTTCCAATCAAATTTCTTAGTTTAAATAACATTATATTTCATTATATAACCTGATTTTTTTTCCTTTTCAAAAACATTATATAACAAAATATAGCATATTATATACTTATGGACATATATATATATATAGAGAGAGAGAGAGATTTTATATACAACTAAACAAAAAACATATTAACTTTAACCCTAATACAACCTACATCTTCATATACATATATATAGATAGTCAACCCATTGAACTAGACCTGCATAACCTTATACTATGATTAGGAAATCATTATAATAGAATACATTTTGCTTGACCATGCTCTAGGTATAATTAAATCAATTCCCTTTACCCTATTTACATCATTAACTCGTAAATGTTGAACCGTCACATAACTATCAATAACACACAAATGCATGCATATAGTTATTTTTATATAAAATTATTTTACGCATTCCTTTTCAATTATTCACTTGAATAAAAGAGTTGTTTTACTAAGTAACCCCTAGTCTTTTCTAAAAGCATTAACTCTATCTTATTTGCTAATATCCCTTAAATGCACATAAACATTTAAGGTATTATTCCTAAGGAATGATGACCATCAATTACATTCTATTTAATATATTAATAATTAACTCAATACACATTTATGCTGACCCATTACATCCACTAACGCATTCAAGTAACATACTTAAAAAGAGAACATTAAATAATCAATTACATCTTAATTTTCATCAATTTACAAGAAGAAAGAAAAAAGAAAAAAAACATTTAAAATAATTGGAGTTATTTAACAATATTAGATCAATAATTTGTATGACATTATAACTAATTTTAACCACCTCTCTCCATATAATAGGAAAAGATTAAAGATAATATACTCCTTCCCTATAAATTCCTTCACGCGACCAAATAATCATATCGCTTATATTATTCTGTTATTCTATTACCAACATCATCTAAGTACATATATAAATAAGCATATTACAACTTAAAATATTAAGATATGATCACTATATTGCAACTTTAAATGTGTTAAATGATTGTTTCCTGAATTAAATATATACATCTATTTACCTTTACACATTTTTAAATATATATAATATATTATAATCGGACTTCTGCCCACATTATAACACAATATAACAGATTATTTTATAATACCTACACTTAGCATATACTTCAAATAAATGGAATTCTAACATATAGGCGAGACAGTTCACCAAGGACTTTTCTCAGGAGGTTATCTATCCTATCAGAGCATCGAAAAGTTCAGATAGTAAGAAGATTGATGAGAGTTAGAGGGAATTTCAAAGGGTGATCAGCGAAGATGGGTTGAAGGCCCTAATATGGTAATTGCTCTTTTGCATACAACAGGGCGCATCCGAGCCATGAGCACACTGGAGAATTTGTTCGGAGAGATATGAACTATTTCCATAATTTTAACAGGGACAACATTCTTGAGGAGAGCGCTGGTGATTCTTAAGGAAGCAATCTAAAAAAAAGGCTTGCGTTATGGAAATTTGCGCTGAAGACCAATATGAAAAATGTGCAAGAATAGTAAAGGCATGTGAAACGTTTGACAGAATGCCTCAGAAGATGTCTTCTCATGGAATGAAATGCAACAATTGCAGAAGGCGCACAAGATGGATTTTTGCAAGGAAGCTCTCAAAATCTTAAAATAAATGAAGCACTCTGAATCATCCTAACACTGTAGGCTTTACGTGTGTGCTAGGTGCGTGCAGAATGAAGGTTTGATGAATGAGGGCTGCACATACCTCACACATTCGCCACCCTCATTGGATTACATATAAACTGTTCATTAGGAGTGCGGGGTTGACCTTCATGCCCGTAGCGTAGACAGAGCAGCGACTGCTTAAAATAATACCTCAAAGAAATGTGATCTCAAAGAATGCAATGATTGCAGGATATGCACAAAATGGATTTTATGTATCGCTTGGGTTTCAGAATTTGCCGTGGCAGACTGGTAACTCCAAAACACAGAATTATTCATCGCTCCTTGCTGACGCTGTGGTTGCTAAGGATAAAGGCCCTGAACATGCGACTGGGGTTAGCTCCAAAGTATACTGATGCTGCGTACTCATTTAGCGGTTGGGTCAGGTTGACAATGAAATCAGGACGATTAATTAAACCTCTACAACATTCTATTTTTGAGTACTGCAAAAGTGACAGGTTGCCAACGGACTCAGGAAAGGCTATTTACGCCTCTACAGTCTTTTATTTTCAAGTGTTGCGGCTGTGATAGTATGCAAAAGACAAGGCATGTGAGTTGTTTTCCAGTATGCCTCACAGAACTGCGAACTCCTAGAATGCAAATCGGTGCAGGATATGCATACGAAATGGGTTTAAAGGTAAGGCTTTAGGAACTTTCAAGCGAATGCAATAGGCAGAATAATCCAGACCCACGTCCTTTGCTAGCATCCTCCCTGCCTGTGTGCAAAATGAAAGCTTTGAGACAGGTTATGGTCATCGAACAAAGCAAGAAGTATAGGGGTATTGGTCAGATGATGCATTTGCAACGGCCCTGGTAAACATGTATGTAAGGTGCCAAGTCTAGACAAAGTTCGCGAGTCCTTTGATAGCATGACACAAGGAAATGTGATCTCAAGGAATACAATTATTGCAGGGTACGACAGAATGGATTTGTTAACAAGGCTTTAGAAACTCTCAAGCAATGCAAGAGCAAGAAACTTACCTCAGATTCTGCACAACATGAGGCGCACTCGACCATATTCCTCCATTTGTTCCTTCATCCTCTTCCCGTAGATGGGTATCCGAGACCTCCCCTCTGAGACCTGTGCATCCATTGTTTTTCTTCCCCCCATCAAGTGTTACGCCTTCCCAAGAAAAGCATGCAGAATCTCCCAACTAATTCTCCTTTTTTAGAAAATAATCCTTTTTTGACGAGATAAGATTTCAAACTAAAAAGGGAAAATCAACAAATCTAAGCAAGTTTCTTGTTTGACAACAGTTTGACGCTGTGCATGCGCTTGCATGCGAATCTTCCTGTCTTTTCTCGCTTTAACATCAATTCAATACTTATCTTTCTTATTTGTTAAAAGTCACCTAATTATCCCATCTTTTAGGCTTTACTAATAAATCTCAACCTTAAAACAATTGTCAATAATTTGATTATTATTAATACTTTATAACTTAGTAATTAATAATTAATAGCTTTATATTTTAAATCACTTTATAATTTGACAATTTATTTAATTCCAATCTACAAATCATGTTGAACACCCAAAATGACATAATCCATTTAATTATAGGTTTTCCTTTAATTTAGAATTAATTTATGTTTTCTATTATCAATTTAATTTAATTGAATTGATTAATCAAGACTAACCATAATATCAATTTATCACCTAACTTAAAGTCAATTAAACAAGGAAATCAACAAGACGTCTCAAATCAACCTATCATACTTACACAAATATGACGAAGAACCAAATGTGGAGGGGTACTACAGTACCCTAGTGATAAAATGATTTTGTTGGAATTAACTTGACAGTCACAAACTTCTCATTCTTTTCTACATGAGAAACATTGTGTTGGGGTCCTATACCCCATCATTTTTGGTCAAGAAATGTATTCATGCCCCCTGCCCCTTGTACAAAATACTCAAAAGGAAATCACAGAGTACAATCTTGAATTTCATATAGAGCGAGGAGGCCTGAACCCTCTAGGAAAATTGAAGAAGTAGGTTGGAAGGAAACATGCCCATAGGCCCCATGTTGAAGAATTTTGTGCCAACTGTGATGATGACCATGAGGTCTGGAGAAGGCACTGCATGAGAATGGCACTAAAATTTATGAAATCTATTGATTTATTTTTGGTTCCCAACCAAGTGGTCAAGGATGATACCACTCTAGATGAAGGATACAATGTTGTTTCTAAATTTCCATTACCAGTGGTTGGATAGAGCCAAATATTACAAATCTAAATACAATCACACACCTATTAGAAAAACAGACCAAGAAATGCTTAGATGGCTAGGTGGCTCAATTGCAAAAATAAGGCATTGAGATGACATGGAGAACTAGAAGATGACATTGAAAGTGAGATTGAAAGTGGCATCCATGTGGGTTCTTTAGGTGAAGGTCCTAAGTCTCTTCTAGTCACACAATCAAAGAAAATAAAGGATGTGCTAGAGTGGTAACCCAAGCAAAAAGTGTACACCAAAAAGGTGGTTGAGGGGAAAATGCCCCCTAACAAATCTAAAAAGATAGGAACCTTTGTTCCTAACATTCCTACCATCTATGAGGAATCCTCACCCTTGAAGGAAGAGGAGAGACCACAATCACCTCCACCTACCACCTCTACACTCCCATTCACTACCATTGCACCATTGCCTTCCACTCCATTGCCACTACCCGTGTCATCTCTGACTATTGTGGAAATCTCCATCGTCCTCAACTTTGCTTCCCTGACTACTCCTATGGTTGTGGTTGTCTCCTCATCATCAACCTCCTCTCCTTTATCATCTTCCTTGCTCCTACCTCCATTGCCTACACTTTCCACCTTACTGCCTTATGTGCCTATTATCCTTGCAATGGCTATTACACTACCCAAAATATTTGTTTCTTATCTACATAACATGCCTCCCCAATTTTCAAAAAATATTTTGAATCCTGAGGCTAAGTTCTTTATGGCTCAAATTTCCACTTCACTACCTGTCCCTCTACCTCCTATTGAGCCACCTAAAATGGAAGCTATAATACAAATATGCAAGGAGATGGAGAGAAGAAGTGGGGAGTAGCTCAATGAAATAGTTGATATCACTGAGGATCCTAAAGACTAAGACCGTGATGACTACCACGATCATGTTCATGATGGTCTAAGAATTGTTGACTTGGATGAGGTCACTTCAGATGAGGGGCAGCAAACACCCAAGTATGGATACATGAGTAGGTTTGACAAATACTATGGTGTGGAGACCTCTAAATAAGAGCCTGAAGATGAACAACATAATGAGCATGATGAAAAATAGGAAAGTCTAGAGGAGCACCAATCTAAGGAGGAAAGAAATGACCCAGAGATTAATATCATGTAGGAATAAAATGTGGGAAAGATGATCAACTCCTAGAATCTAGGCAAGATGAGGGCCCCTAGGATGAAGAAATGCATGAAGAAGAAAATAAAGATAAAGAAAAGGAAACTACTGGTGGAGAGAAGGTTGATCTCATGCAAGAAGATGAGATTGATCCTAATGTGAATAGGGAGCCAACACAAGAAGAGAGTATTGAGTAGATAATTGTAGAATCTACCCAAATAACATAGATCAATCTTGAAAAAGGGAAGGCCATAATGGAAGAGGGAAAGAATAAAGAAGAAGAGAACATTGAAGATGGTCCTAGGAATGGGAAGGAAGAGCTTCAAAAGGATCAAGAGGATACAAAAAATGAATTGAACACTACATCCCTTGATCAAAAAATAGAGATCCCCTCATGTTTAGAGCAACAACTGAAGAGAAAAGCCCTAGTACTTCTAGATCCTAAGGCTCTCTTGGAGGCCATATTGGCTCGAGCACAAGTGAAGAAACTAGAGAAGAAGAAGCCCAAGATTAGATCCCATATCACAACAGATGCATCAGGATCTCACATACTCCAAGTGGCGACCCCAAAAGTGGATAAGGATGCAAGGAAAATCCAAGCCAAAAACCACCAAATAACAACCATCAATCTAGGCCTTGCTTCTAGAGCCCAAAATATAGATGAATTCCAGGGGTTTGTCACTAGCATCCTACAACAACTGGATAAATATTAGGCTAAAAAAGAAGAATCAAGTGCAGGTGGTGAAATTGACCGCTTTTATACAACAATGGGCCACCTTTGGAGAAGAAGCCCCAACAGAGTTTCCTACACCTACAATACTATCAAAAGAAGAAATGAAAAAAATGGAGAAAATGAGAACTTGAACCAAGTCCACCTCAGATTGGCTCAATAAAGTGATTGACCAAGGCTGTAAGGCTATTCAATATGGGGTGAAAATGTAAAACCATTTCTTGTGTTTGAAAAATGAAATTGAGAAGGTGGTGGATACATGTAAATATTTTCCCAATCTTTACAATAGTACATGCCCCATACTAAAATGCACTTTCAAGCTATCTGCAATGATTTGGGAGCAAGAATTGGCTTTACCAAAAGAGGATCACTAGCTACTTGAGGCCTAGTTATTTAATTTTGAATTTCTAAAAGGGGTGTTGGAGAAGTCAATGGTCGAGATGGATGTCGTTTTCACTCTGATTCTTGAAGGTCTAGCTGAATGCGATGAGACTTAGGAATTACTAGTAGGAACTAAAATATCAGCTCAAGAATTGGATTGTGATTCAATAACACGTGAATTCTAGAAGAAAATTGAGCAAGGAACCAAAGATACTCTATCTGGGAGCTTCATGGACTTTGCTTCATGAGCCTTCACCTACTTAGAGAAAATTATTCAAAAAGGTAATCAATATGTAGGCTTGTATGAAGAGCTAGGAGAAGAATTCAGAATGATCAATTATAATATCAACAAGTCCAACTTCCTACAGTAGGCTAAGCTCTTGGCTATCATAGGGAAAATTTTCCACTATGCTTTAGTGCAAAAAGAGGTTGGAAATGCTATAATAGAGGAAAAATTCTTAAAGTATCTAAAAGGAAAAATAAGCTACAAGACAAAATTGGCTAGAGGACAAAATAGGGAAAAGACAAATAGTAGCCAATTTTGTATTGCAAAATATTGTACTTGTATTGGGTGATGTGAAAACCCTAAGTTGTAATGAATCTAGGCCATTCATTGTAAATCAATCTTGGCCATTTATTTGGGTTTTGGAAAATTATAAATAGGGGCTTCCCCCTCATTTGCAAAGGGAGATGAGTTTTTGTAAAAGACATTTTGCAGCAATATATATAAGAAAGCAATGGAAGTTGGTGATTTCTTTGTATTTCTCTTTATGTGTGTATGATTCAATCTCCATATTTCATTTCAATTCAGGTTATTTACTGTTTAAATTTCATTTTCGGCTTGTTAGTTAGTGGACATCTTTAAAGGTGTCTATGTGTTACAATATTTGATGCACTTCCAACTCATGCTTTTTGTATTCTATTGATGATAGATTACTGTGTAAAGCTAGTTTGAGCTAACTTATTTATTACACTTAACTTCATTTGTGTATGTGTATGCATTATGTATTCATGTAGCGATCTAAAAATATGAAGTTAACCTTAGAAGATGGCACTAGTTTTGTGACATTGTAGTACATTCTTGGTTAAGAACAACTTGTTTTGGGAGTCTTTCTACTATAATATTGGCCATTGTTATTGTTGATTCATAGTTTTAGAATTAGAATAACTCTCCAAACCTTAAATCCTTTTGACTTTTCTTTTAAATCCGAGTTAAACTAAAGTTTTTAGCATCATAACAATGTTAAGTCTGAAGAATAAAGCAAGTTTCAGACTATTGTTATAAATTTGTTGCTACAATATACCTATTTCCAGAATTTTGAAACTTCATTATAGACCCATAACTTCCATGCTTTTTGAACCATAAAGGCCCCTTGTGATTACAAAAAAAAATACATTACAAATGAGTTATTAATGCACTATCATGACCTGGCATTTGAGAGACCTTGGGGTGGTTTTCTGAAAACTAGTTGTAGAAAATTACCTTTCAAGAAAGATAGAACACTTATGTTCAATCTATGTTGAGAAGTGCAAAAAACACACATCAACAAGTGGTAGATAAAATATGTATATAATTGGTGTTTCCCATTGTCATCCTAACTACAACATGCACCAATTCCTCCAATCTAGGGGACTTATGTAGAGAATAACTCCATGAAGTCAGAGGAGAAGTGGGGGAGACATGCTCAACCAAACATTATATGGGCACTTGAGTGTCCCCAATTGAGCAACTGTGAGGTCATAGCAACCAATGTGTGTGGTGCTAGAGGGGAAGGCAACTAGCTAAGCATAGGGACTCTCTACGATTCATCAAGATAGGTAAACATGATATAGGAAACTTAGGTAGCTCTCGGAGTAGAAAAATGTCAGTGATTAATTGGCTATTGAGACATATCTAGCATCAGGCCAGAATGTAACAATCCTGGTGTTCTTCATAGTAAAATTTCCAATGATTTCACCTCAAGGGATAAACCATGATGCCAAAAAATAGCAATAATCTTTTTCCCATAATGTAAATTACATGCATAATTGAAATAACACTATTTCAAAACTTCCATTACAATCCATTGTAATTTCACAAATATTTCCATAACATAGATGTCATATTGATTGAACTCAAGTATATCATTCATGAATAAATCATTCCATATAAATGGACATATGTTACAAAAATAGCTCCTTTGAGCTTCATATGGCAATAGATATACAAATTGGTCATGATGTCGCTGCATCAGTGCATACATTTTGAATGTCCTTGCTCACTGGTGCAAACACTCCAGATATCCTTGATGTTGGCATAAACATCTACAAACCTCAACTACCAAATGATGAGGAGAAGCATCACTCAAGCGCTTTTCCTCCAACCATAGACTTAAATGCAGTCCCCCGCACATCTACCTCGCAGGTGAGATGGACCTACCCTTCAATGAAGAGATTGGTTGGGAAATCTCATAATAAATTCCTATCTATGCTTAGTGTTGTGTCCTACAAAATAGAACCTATTCATATGGTAGCGACTCCTATGAGTATGGAAATCTTGAACTAGAATGCATAAAAGGAACACAGTGAAATGATAATGTAAATAGTGGCAACTTACACTACTTTGGAAAAAGTATTCTCACTCAATAGTTCGAGTGATAGTCCTCAAATTCACATACACTACTACAACTCAATTTGGACTATGACCATTCTTATACTATGCCTAGGTAATTTCCTCCAATGGGTAATCTTTAACCCCAGGAGTAACCTACTCCCCTTTTTCCCAAAACATAATTGTAACTCTACCATTTAAGCTTGAGCACTAGTTACCCTTTCAATGGATATTCCTATCCCAGGTAAAACATATGATCTTATCTTTGCATAAACAAGCTATTCACTTCAAAGGGAAATCTAGTCCCAAATATAGCTTTATAATCTAGAATATAGCTACATAAGTTTTATCTAATCATAGATTAAATAACTAACTCCATTCAGTAAAAATAGCACAAAATAAGTGATACTCATTAATAATATAACATTATCAATGAAATACCTCAAATGAAGAATCATCATGAGAATAGATGATTCCATTCAAGAGTATAATATCCTTAACTGAAAGGGTTTAAGCTATGAGTCTACTCTTGTCAATATGATAACTTTGTATTTAAGAGTTCAATGCCACTCTACAATTAGTTGCTCTAACTCACTAGGTTTCAATATACCTCTCAACCCATGAGTAACCCACTAGTTATATACTATAAACAAATAACTATAGCTATGAGTAACCCTTACGCTACCTTTGTCTATTCATATCTAGTATATTAATACCTCTAAAAAACAATTCCCATATTACAGAGTAATTACCAACACTTCCTAAATATCATAAATAGATTTTATTTACCTTCCAAAGAAAGTTCTATATTTCCCTACTGCAAGTAATCTCAATAGACCAATTAAACATTCAATAATCAATATTTTATAAACAAAGACAAATAAAGGAAGATTATCCCCATGCCTATAATATGCTTGTCCAATTGACTGTTTGTTGCATAACTTTCCAAAATAGTAACTATCTTCTTTTTGATCTCACAAGTAGTGTCTCAATAAACCTCTATCTCGAGTTGATAATATACTTCTCTCAAAATGATGAAATTCTCTCACAAAATACTCAAAGCTCACTTAGAATATTTCAAATTAGAAAATTTTGAGTAGAATGGATTAGAATGCAAATGGAGCATGTAGAAAAATCCATCCCAAATGAGAGCTCAACTTCACTATTTATACAATAGGTTGGAGACTTCTCATCCTATAGAAAAGGCATGAGTATTGACATAAAACTCCACCTTAGTCGACTCACTTAACTTGGAAATAAGGTGGCAGCAAGTTGAGAGTGTACTCAATAAAATAAAGCTATAGATTGCCCTCTAAAATTGACAACAACATAGGACCATTTGAAAATAGCACATGGTAAAAAGATGACATTCAAATTTCTCTTAAAAGACACTTCTACAACAATTAGAATTCATAAAGTGATGCCAAAGTGAGCAACTATCCTTCTACAGTTGGCACAATTTTTCTTTTCTTTGAACCAATCAATAACTAAAATCCAACACTTAGCATAAGTTGACTTAGTCTATGTTGAGTTGCCATGTCTCTTAAATCTGTTTTGACCAATTCATCGACTTGCAGAAACCTTTCCTATCATTCAATATTTACATTTACTTTGTAGTTTCTATTCAATTCATGATAAGGCATCCAAGGTAAATGTAATTTACTAAGTCAAAAGTATTCCATCACAATACATCAACTAAGTCAAACTTCTCAAATTGACTTACTTTTTGCACTTTATATTGCATAAAGTCCACTCTATATTCATTGCCAATATGTGTTATGTTTAGCCTTATAAATGCTTTGTATATGATATATACAATCAACCTATGGTTAAGTAATATATCAGCCTCTAAAAATTGCTTAGGTTAATCAATCTCAATGCATGTATTTAGCGTCATTACAAAGTATAGCTTGCGCCTTACCTTGTATATGTGCTAGCTTATTTACATAACACTTATACTATATAAACTATAGACACACAAAATATACATACTTTTCAATCCAATAGTTTAATCAAATCTAACATTTCATCCTTCAAATTAAATAAATTCACTTCATCATTACCTCATTTAATAAATCAATCAAATCCTAACATTTCATCTTTTATAAATCATTTCCTAGATTCATATTCCTCAAATTAATCCACCTTTATCTTGCATCATCCTTTAATTAAATAAACCAAACCTTATTTAATTAAATCTCAAAATTCATATTTATCCCTCAATCAATCAAAATATTTAAGTCAAATGAGTCAAAACCCCTAATCATCATCTAAGTTAAGCTAATCCTAATTAACATAATCTAATTACCCATCACATCCTCTAGCTTTTCCCACTTGCACCAATAAATCATTTTAATTCATTTATTATTCATCATATTCTTTCAACTTGGCATAGAAATGGAATATTCCCTCAAGTTTGAATATGAAGACAAGTTGATTTGTCCCTTCCAACATTGCAATAAATTCTCTCTTACATGTCCCCCACTCAACATTTAATTCACAAATTCAAATTTGAATCTCCTCCTCTTTGGCACATTGGCCAAAACTTGCACATTCCTCAACCTATCATAATG
>VDFB02365581.1:0-15940 GCA_007258455.2 Sequoia sempervirens
AGAAAAGTGGTAAATGAACTGTTTGTGTTGAATATAGAGCTCTTAATAAAGCAAAAAAAAGAGATCATATTTCATTTCCTTTTATTGATCAAGTGTTTCATACTCTTGCAAGAAAAAAGTTCTTTTATTTATTGGATGGTTTCAACAAATATAATCAAATTCAAATCACACTTGAGGATTAGGATAAGACCACCTTTAATTATTATCCTTGGGGGATGTTTGCATATAATTTTTTACCTTTTGGATTATGAAATGCCCCTGTAACATTTCAAAGGGTAGTGTTGAGTATTTGTGTTGATCTTATTCATGATTGTATTGAGGTATATATGGATGGCTTTACTGTTTATGGTGATACTTATGAGGAAGCTAAATATAGTCTTGAGAAATTCCTTCAATGGTGTGAAGATAATAACTTATCTCTTAGTCATGAAAAATGTCACATTCTAGTGATAGAAGGTATAATGTTACATCAATACATTTTTTCTAAAAGTACTGAGTTGATTCTAAAAAGGTACAAATAATTCAAGACTTACCTATTCCTATATGTCAAAAACATGTTTGTAGTTTCCTAGGACATGTAGGATATTATAGAATATTTATTCAAAATTTCAATAAAATTGCCTCACCTCTTTTTGTTTTGTTAGGATAAGACAATACTTTCTCTTGGACAATAGAGTATCAACAAGCTTTTGAGACCATTAAGGAAAATATTATTACCACACCAGTGTTATGTGGTCTAAATTGGGAAGCACCATTCCATATTAAAATTGATGCTTCTAATGCCTCAATGTGAGTTGTATTAAGAAAAAATATAGAACACTCTTTTACTCTATTTATTACACAAGTAAGAGTTTTATAGGCGCGGAGGTAAATGTTATGCCCAAAACTTTACAACCAAAACATAGCTAAGGAAACGACACAAATTTCAAATTTAGACCACATACACTTGGAAAATTTACAAAATTTTGTTTCCAAAGTGGTTATGGGTGGACAGGACCTAAGGGCTAGACCTATGCCTTGGGGGATAATCTTTGATGGCCTTTCCTATGTAATGTACAGAGGCTTCGTAGTTTGACAACCTGAATTTTCTAGTACACACTTAGTCAATAGTAGGGTATAACCACTAGTTTCACAAAAAAAGACTTCACACCAATTTTAGTTCATCCTTTCCAAGGATTGGTCTTACACTTAAGACAATGGATTGGTAATACCAATTATAGTTTTTAAACATAAAATCCTATATAGTTATCAAGGTTTAAGTATCCTTATTAGTCATTCTAGGTTCATTATACCACTCCACTCCATAGTCTATTATGTAAAACTTAAATGAATATCTAATTGTTTGTTGAATGCACAGAAGAAAACTAAGAGGGGGTGAATCAGTTGTATATTAAAACATTCAAAACCATCATATAAACATTGAGACCCACATCAAATTAATTAACCCTTAATCTATTAGAATGATTTAGCATGAAAGCAAATTTAACAGAAACTGAAACACATCAACACCATGCACAATAGAACACAAAATTTATGTGGAAAAGCCAAGAAGGGAAAAAAATGATGAGGATTAGCTCACAATATAAAGTAATTGCAATATTAAATAAAAAAGGCTCACCATCGAAGGGCTCACCACCCAAAAGAAAGAAGGGCTTACTACCAAAGGATCACTGCTAGATTACAGAAAAGAAGAAAGAAGAATGTTACAGTGAAAAATCCATCTCAATGCAACAGAAAAGTCCACCATAATATCACCAATACTTTCACAGCCTTCATGAATATTGTAGAAACCTTCTACTCACTACTTCTAGTAGTCTAACTCATTGAAGTTCACACTGCACTTCTCAAATTTGCACTTCACATTTATGCAATTCACATCACACACTTCACTACTTAATTATCCATCAACTCAACACTTATTTAAACCTTCTTCAACCTTAAAAACATTCTCCAAGGTCGACTATGCACCTCAATCATGAAAATTCAAATTAGGTTAGAACTAAGCATTCCCATGGTGGAAAGGAATGAAAGCGGGCCACATCACACCATAACTCGGACCTAAATACATCCATACACACCATTCCATGCTTCCAAAATCACTAAAGAAAATATGCAATTAGTGTAAACACCCAAGGTCGGTCGAACCTATGTTAACCCCATTAACATTTAAGTATACACTTCCTCAAATCCAAAGATAACTCACTGGTGTAGTCACGGTAGGAGGGTCCTCAAAGAGAACAATTCAGACCATGCAACAAGAGTCACACATCAAAAGCAACACAAAATATGGAGGAAAATTCAGATTCAAGCATTCTTATTATCAGAAATTTCAGTTACAATTAGCCAACAACATCCGGGTTCATAGATTTGGCTCACAGGCCTGATACAACATGCTCAAAATACAATATTCCTATATGCTCCTTAATGTGAGCTGAAAACTTACATATCAAATCCAATACTATAAAATTATACTTAATTCGCTATCCTAATGATCAGTTACAATGATTTATATCATATCCAGAGATCTAGAATCCTCTGCATCGGCTAAAGATAATTACAATCTCCCATGAAGAAAATGTAACGTGTGCATGAAATAGGTCAGCCTTAAATTTGAATTTCTCCTCAACAAGTGCATAGGATGAAATGTGGACCAAAATTAAGGTCGTGGACACTCCATGGAACAATTTGAAACACACCATAAGGATCCACGAGTTACGGGAAGGATCCACAAGAGACAAATCTAGCCGTTAGGCTTGAAACTGATCTGGTGCTTTGTTCAAGAAACTGCCACTCAATCTGGAAGCAATAACTTGCCAGAAAAAGATCCAATCATTTTGAAATATTAGAATAAGGAAAATGAACATGTCCACGATGAAACATAGATGCTGGATTTGGTGAGAAAATTATTGGAATCAAGGAATATTGAGAGGGGGGTGAATTAGTGTTCTGCAATATTTAACTTTATTAACCTGATCTTTAAACCACTTATAGCATTGAACCAAAAGAAAGATGCAATAACACAAAGCAATCAACCAAAATACCATAACACAAGGATTTTTACGTGGAAACCATGTTAGGGGAAAAACCACGGTGGAAGGCCAATCCACAATATGAGTATACTAAAAAATAAGTGTTTACAAAAGGAATGCACATACATTCAAGCACATTGCCTAGAGCTCACTGCTCAAATAAAAAATGAAGACTCACTATCTTACAAAAGTATTTGGATTACATCCAAAGATTTGAACTAAGAGAGTAGCATCTACAAATGCCATATTACAGTTCTAGTTAGGCTCATCAGTCGCATTCTAGACCTTCTATCTGATTCTACTCTTCTGCTTTGAAACTCTGACTGCCTTAAAGTTGGATCACAAATCTCTACTCTGTGCAAGTGAAATTGTGCACAATCAATCTAAACTCCTTCTGAATTTTGCAACACACTTCGAACATATCTCCAAATGATATAAATGATCGTTTATATATATCTACGACTAAAGATTTAATAAACCACATGTCGGCTTCAATAAAACATAAAGTATTTACAAACCGTCGGCTCAATCTATAGATAATTCTTAATGCGTATCAACCAAAGTCAACTCCAACATAGTGACGACCCAAAACAACATGCTTGAGCACAAAACACTTTAAAAAATTACGCCACAAATATCCACAACACGCTACATTCACTTAGTTGACTTTTCTGCACTGTTGAACTGAAAACAATAAACTAGATCTTCTAACTTTTGCACCAATCGATATGAGGCTCTAAGATTCAAGGATAAAATAGATTATAAATTGAAAAAACATTCCTTGAGATCCAAAACTCAAAATGATAACAGGAAATTACATATGGATCAATGAACACAATTTTGTTGGATGCTTTATTCTAACTTGATAGTTAATCACAAAACTTTGATCTGACTTCCAGTATGAGAAAATAAAGAAGTGGATTGGATAACTGACTAGGGTTTCCATCAATGACAACACCAGATGACTTGTGCAGTGTCTCTTGCCAACAATCTCCCCCTTTGGCATTGATAGCAACACTTAGTGAAAAATAACTAAGTGTCGAAACTAGTACCAACATGAATACACTACCAACCTCCAAAACTTCAAAACACAACTCCTCCTGAGATGAATAAGGCATTTTTCACTGTCCCACTCTCCCCCTTTGACATCAATGGAAAAGACAGGAATCCGCATACCAAAAATCATACAAAATTGCATATGTACAAACATGCTTCTACAACTTACATAAACTTGAATATATCTACAAAATTGTTCTTCAACAGGCTCAAAATTGTGTCCCAACTCTCTTTGAGACTCTCCCAAATAGTCATGTGACCACATAATAAGTAGGATTGCATCTTTGTTGACTCAAGGTTTACCAGATCACAGATCACCATAACATCATGTGCTTCCTTTAATGCACTAAGCATTGTCTCCATTTTAGGACCAATTAATCCTCTAAGATCACATACCCTTTCAACAATTATGCCTTCTTCATGCTTCAAACTCTTGATTTTTTCAAGCAAGGATATGAATTGACCTTTGTGCTTGCTCACAAAAATGGTTAGAGGATCAAATTCTTGAGAGATATCTGCTAACTGTTTCTCATACTCCATTTTCTTCTCAGTGTCTTCAATGAACTTAGACAAAGACAAAAAAGACTTATAAACATTTCCACCTTCAGACAAAGCACCTTGAATGTTCTTTACATAGGTAGCTAATAAAGATTTGTCATTATCTATCATACCTTTCAATCTACTGAACCTGTTTGTATCAAATTCTTTCTCAACCTTATCCGCAGTTGACTTCTCAAGAGACTCAAATTGAGTACTTACAAAGTTGATAAGTTTCATCAGCTGACCGGATGGAGAATTAGATGAATCTTTGACATATGTAGGCATGATATTCTCCAAGATACCAGATGTAAGGCCTGACAGTTCATTGTCTTCAATATGAGATTTCAGTATCTCCTCCCTTGCCTTAGCCTGAGAAAATGATGCTACCTTCAACTTTTGAATAGGAGATAAAGTAGCCAAATTGATAGGACCATTAATCAATTCAGGATCAAACTCCTCCTGTTGTTCTTCCATAAACTCTTTTACTACCTTAGCAATGTCTCTTGCTTCCACAAGAACTTGCTTTACCTCAACCTTCTTCTCTTCAACCACAGATTCTTTCTTAGCTTCAAGAATCTCAATTTCATCAACTAGCACAACTTTATGAGCTTCAGTCTCCATGGGAATTTCAATGTCTTGCGCATCAAGAGGATTCAGAGTATCCTCAATTGCATCTTCTTTTCCTTCTTCATTTACCGAACCAGATGGAGCATTTTCAACATGAGTTTCCTCATAAACAACATTATACATGTTCTTCAACAACACTGCCTTAAGAATTTTCTCAGTATCTTTTGCAACTTCTTCAGTTTTCCCAATCATCAGCTTGTTCACCCTCGTTTTGCTCTGAAAATCCCTTTTTGCATCATTTAGGATCTTCTTCATCTCTTCCATTGACACTACTGAACACAAATCAACAAGTATTCATTCTCTCATTTGCTCTTCTTCAGTTCTTGCATTAGCTCTCCTCATTTCTAAGACTTCATACAAACCTTTAGGAAAATTTGACATTATTTCTATGAGAGTCTTATTGAAATTATTCAAATGCTTTATTGTGGCTTCCTCAAGAATTCTTTGACCGACACTATCAAAGGTGTCATACCATTTAGAAAGTGGTCTGATATTACCATAATCAAATATTTTCCATTTCCTCTACAGACATACCTGATTTGTCAATTTCCACCTTCTTCTTTGCTTTCTCTTCAGCTGAGGGCTTGTCCTTAGAGAATTTTGATGCTTTTGAACCCTTTGGCTTAATTTCCCTTACCTCTTCATCATATTTAGTTTCTTCATCCTCTGAAGCAATAGTATAGACTCTTTTGCTTTTATCCTTCATCCTCTTTTCTACTCTCCCAAATGTCTTGGCTTGAGCTTTCACAAGGCTTGATTTCTTTGTAGGACTGGATGAGAGTGCAGAGCTCCCTGTAGATCTAGTTCAGGCAGAGGATGTTGCCGAACTAGCAGAATTAGTTCTAGCTGGCTCTCCTGCTTTAGTTTGTTGTCTTTTCCTCCTAGCTTCCCTTACAACTTTAGCTAATATACCCATGCTTTCTGCAAAAGCTTCAACTTCCCTTCTCACCTTTCAGACTATCATAGGTTTCTTCAATTGATCATGCACTTGCAAATCCTTCTCTTCAAAGGTACCAAACCTTTCTTCTGTCAGATCCCGAGGTTTACTTAGCAAGTGTTGAGCATATAGCTCCAAAATGTGTTCCTCAACCTCATAACCCATAGGCATTATCCAAACTGTTCTAGGTTCTATAGCTTCCATCAAGCACTAATCAATATCAACCATGAAGCAAATAGTGTCCTTTTACTTTTCCACTATAGATGTAGGAATCCTTTCCCTAGCTTCTATTTCACTCTGAAAGTTTTTGAAATAACCCCAGATAGCAATTTTCCTAGCTTTTCTATCACCAATTCCATACAAGATATCTCTAATTTGAATTTCCACTATTTTACCACTTTAGCAATGCACTTTCTAACTCCTGGAACTTCATTCATAACAACAAATTACCATACTTGAAAGAGTTCTTTTTATCCTTCTTGATTTTTCCAAGATTTTCAATTAGCTAGCTTCTGAGTAACTCACATAGGTCATAATCTACATTTTTCTTGACCATCTGATAAACATAGAATTGCAATACTAGATGCAAAGTTATCTTGACTAGAGTGATAGATTTTGTAACTAATAACCATAGAAGAAAATCTTACATCCACTTCAATGATGTCATTAGTTGTCATGGCTCTTTTGTCAAAAACTAACTGGTTGCCTCTAGTGACTATTTGGTTCTTCATAGATTTCAATGTTATTAACCCATGATGAATTCAACCTGTAATAATCCTTATAGCTTCCTTTGTGATTTTGAAAACTTGACTTAACCACATAAAATCGACATGCATTCAACTCAATATGTACCGAACCCATTCATTTTCTTGAACATGGAAATTTCACCATTTCGTGAACTTCTTCACTTCGAGAGATTTGAATTGGGCTTCATACAAATATCTTCTCCCACAATGTGATTTGTATACAAATTTACCAACTGGGAGCTTCCTAATTCTTCAACATTCGCATGAATGTATGCCCTAATATCTTCAATATGCAAAACACCATATGAAATAGAAGAAAATGCACCTAATGGTTCTGTTTCAATTTATTTGAATGGGTACCATTTGAATTTCGGATGTGGCCTATCCTTAATATCAACAACCAAAAAAGTTGCCATTTCTAGAAATTACAATTTCACAAGTTCGTAGATAAATACCTTTCATCAGATTAGTGTTTGATAGCCGAATTGCCTTCAGACTTGAATCTTTTCCAAACTTCACTTGAAGAGCTCTCCAAAATTCTTCTTCTCAAAATGCAATGTGACAAATGAAGAAAATAAACAACCTTTTTATTATTCACACACCTAACCTTTTATCGCATTAAATGCTTTTACCCTAGGTCATCTGGATACCCTGTTTTCATAGACTGCGAAAGAAATTTTTTTTGCGGACCTCCAATTTTGCACAAATATCCTCCATAAGAGATCCCAAAACATCTGCACATCACTAATGCAATCAATGTTTTGGATTGGTTGTCAAAATTGTCTGTGTTCTCATTGTCATTGTTTTGGGTTTGATTTGGGCATTAGAGAAGCTATTACCTCATTAGGTCCTTTCAGTCTTTATTGAAGATTTGAGTTTTTGAACAAAAGTAGCTTTCACGAGTAGCTTTGGACCCGCAATAAGACCATAAATCCCATGTTGAAGCTGAAGGATCGGCGTGTGAAGGGTGAGCATTAAGACAAAAAACGTAGCAACAAAAGGATAAGCGGAATCAAGTAAGTTCTAAACTCTTCATAATGGCTAGTTAGAGATCTATGAATGCAAGAAGTTATCTCTCCTCTGTTATCCACAATCACTTCCGAGACAAAGAAGAGTATGTAGATGAAAATAGAAATTTCAAATTCCCTGATGTAAATTTTTTTGATTTATATCCTAAAAAAGGCATAAAGGAAAAAATGATGAATTTTGTGTGACAATCTGGGATAAACCTTAGGGTATCTGGTGTAGGAATCTACCCTATAGATCTTCCATTTATGTTACCTGATGATATCAAAAGATGGAAAGAAAAAGGCCTTTTCCATGTTCATTTCTCTCTGGTTGACATCATATTACATCCACATTTTAATTATGATATTGGAGATGAATATTTTTCTAGTCTTATAGACACCCGATGTAGAATCTAGGATCAAGTTGTTATAGGACAGTTTAGAGGTCGCCTTGTAAAATATTCTGGTGAAGAAAAAGGTGGTGATGCTTGGATGCCAATCCACCCAAATTTCACCATTAATCTTGATGATAAATATGTACAATATGCTTTATGTTTTCTTTTACAAGTCAAAGGCGTCATTCTCCAACCAAATTTTGTGTATGCTACAGTAGGTGGTAGATGTGTATATAGATTGTTGAATACTATTTTCCTTCCATCAAAATTTTCCACTGGGGTAAGTTATATTGAAGCAAATGCAAATGTTGATGATTTTGGTTGACATATAGATGCAACTGGGTTTGACATTGGTTTCATTGTTATTGAAAAACTTATTAACCAGTCTCAGCCTAGGTTCCAAGAGCTTCCAACTCCTTCTAGGAGTTTATTGTCTGAGAAACCCCACACACAAAGCCAAAGGCTCACTAGCATAGACCTCAGAGCACTTCCTGATGAAACTCTATTTGAGCAGCCTGAAGCTTCTACCAGTGGACGACCCAGTATGTCCACAAGATCCTATTCCATGTCTCACAATTTTCCAAGCACATCCAATAAACCATATCTTGACTACAATCCTGAAGAATTTTTAGGGTCAAGCCAATTCCCCATGTATAAGAAACCTTTAGTCAATCCCTATCCATCAAGAGCCTCTTTGGCCACTCTCTGATCTTAGTAGCAATCCAGAGCTTATGGATCGGCTGGCCAGACAAGTCAGTCAGCGACTTGCTTTGACCCCGAAGGAAGAAGAAAAATCTGATCAAAAGGGAAAAGGGATTAAGATAAGAAAGATGGGAGAGAAAGGTTGTATGATGAAAGAAAAGATCCCCAAAGGAAAGCTCCCAAGGGCTAGATATGAAAGAAGAATATATATAAAATGGAATTGAATAACCAGGAACATGAGATCATAGGATATGAGCTTGGAAGGTGGCCGAATCTTGAGACATTTACTGTAACCAATTCTGATAAAAGATTATGGGGATGATATGAAGCTAGACTTCATACAGAACTGGGTAGGAAGAAAAGGAACTCAGAAGCCCAGAGAAATTGGATGGCGCAATGGATGATTTCTGTGTAAGAAAACTTAGATGACATGGCTGTAGATATTAGATTTTCTGGAGATTTAAGTTTAGAAGCTGTAAATAAATTAGATGTTGTTTCAAAAGATTAGCAAAAGATATATACTGCTACAAAAAATTCTGAACATTATTGTTCCACTCTGTCTAATGATATAGTTGGTGTAAGTTATGACGTAAAAAAAGTTCATAAGAGTGTGAAGACTGTTATATCCACTCAACAACACTAGGACAACTATCTTACTCATATTTATGATGATCTACAAAATTTTGAGACAACTAGGAAAGTAAATGACTTAGAAAATAAAACCCTCCTAGATTTTGTTGCTAAGAATTTAGAAAAGGTGAGATTGCTCACTAAAAAGATAAGAATGGCTCAAACTAGTGAGGATAGCTCTGAAGAAGAGGACAAAGAAAAGAAAGGGAAATCCTTGGAACATTCTCCCAAACCAAAGAAGGTTCTCATTCAAAGAAGAAAGACTATTCAAAAGGAAGAAGATAAAGCTTCAACTTCTAGAAAACCTTCTCATAAGCCAACTCCACATGTTCCTATGCCCAAGATCAAGGAACATAGTTTAGCAAACAAAGAAGAACATTTAAAATATTGGCTTCTAGAATTGGGGGTAGAGCAAGAGCAAGCAGAACTTGTATACATGGATGGACCTAGTTTTGCTAATAAAGAATCTGATGCTAAGACTTCTGATGTAAATACTCTAGTTGTTGTTGAAAGTTCTAGTGAATATGAGTCTTCTGTAAATAATAATTTTGAAGAAATTGATTTAGATTTTTCCCGATATAAGCAAATTGAAGAGAAAGAACCATGGGAATCACTGAAGAAGCTAACAATGGACATTGAAATGCAAGAACTAGTGATAGAGAATCTCAAACCGGAACAAATGAGACCCTATGCTTCCAGTGGTTACATTTTGAATATTGATAAGCTGGTAAATCCTTATGAAGCAATTTGTACATGGACTGATACATTGGAAAATATGTTTGAAAGAAGTGGTACATGGACAAAACCAGCCAAGGTTTTGTATGTTGTCAGATTAATGTTTGGAAAATTAAGAAACTGGTGGAATAATCTACCAGACCAAGGACCCATGCCCAAAAATATTCCAACACAACCATCAGATCCTATTTTAGTGGATCCAAAAAATCTAGGCAAGGATGATATTTTTCAAGCTGGTTTTGATGAGTTCAAATGGTGATTAACGGATTTATTCTATGATGATATATCCAACCAATCCAAACACAAATGAAAAATATACACTAGTATAAGTATCTTGAATTTTGTGCTCAATATTAGGCATTGTAAATGTAAATAATTACTACGAGAACTGCTAATACACAGAGGCAACAAAAGATGAATAATGCGAATTTGAATTGATAGCTCAACCCAGATTCAAAAGCCATTAGAAAATCTCATGGCTCTGATACCAATTTACAGAATAACCAATTTCTGCATAATACTTAAACAAAATCTTCAGATTCTATTGATTGACAAATTTCATATTACATGCTATTATGCATTCAGATTTCTGATCATCTAGATTGCTCGAAGCACTGAAGAGAGCATACATTTGATATGCCAAACTTGGGATTCTTCCTAGACTCTAGACTCCAACCCAGACAACTTTGACAACCAATCCAAACCTAGATGAGCAATATACACTAGTATAAGTATCCTGAATTTCGTGCTCAATATCAGCCATTGCAAATGTAAATAATTACTGTGAGAATTACTAATACACAGAGGCAATAAAGATGAATAATGCGAATTTGAACTGATAGCTCAACCCAGATTCAAAAGCCATTAGCAAATCTCATGGCTCTGATACCAATTTACAGAATAACCAATTTCTGCTGAATACTTAAACAAAATCTTCAAATTCTATTGATTGACAAATTTCATATTACATGCTATTATGCATTCAAATTTTTGATCATCCAGATCGCTCAAAGCGCAGGAGAGAGCATACGTCTGATATGCCAAACTTGGGATTCTTCCTAGACTCTATACTCCAACCCAGACAACCCGTGTGGAGAATGAGGCGTCCTCAACAATTTATAGGAGAGGTCGAGCTTGTAACCTCATGGAATATTACAATAAATTTGGAATCTGTCCATACGTTTGTGACACGCGTCCCATTACCTACCGCACTATGGAGTAGACAGCTGTTAGGTAGTCTGTCATAAGCACTAACATAGTGGAGAATAAAGACAATCACTTTTCAGATACCCATTAGTGAGACGGGCCCACTTAACACCTGTAAGTGGCTACAAGGATCTTGCTTTTTCTTACAAGGTTGCATCTTGTTGTCACATCTTAACGTGGGTGACATCACATCATAGACAAGCCCATGTGCTAGTAGCTAGAATGGTACCAAAATATTTCATTTGGTAACCTTTGGTAAACCATTGCCCAATATTCATGCCTAGGGTTAAAGACGTAGTCAATCTGGACCACGAGTCTTGAGAGTAGGCTTGATCAAGCTCGATCCTTTTAGGTTTGATTTGGGCATTGGAGAATCTATTGCCTCATTAGGTCCTTTCAGTTTTTATTGAAGATTTGAGTTTCTGAACGAAAGTAGCTTTCGTGAGTAGCTGTGGACCCGTAGTAAGATCATAAATCCCATGTTGAAGACAAAGGACAGCCATGTGAAGGGTGAGCAGTAAGACAAAAAAATGTAGCAGCAAAAGGATAAGCAAAATCAAGTAAGTTCTAAACTCTTCATAATGGCTAGTCAGAGATCTATGAATGCAAGTAGTTCTCTCTCATCTATTATCCACAATCACTTCCAAGACAAAGAAGAGTATGTAGATGAAAATGGCAATTTCAAATTACCTGATGTAAATTTTTTTGATTTATATCTTGAAAAAGGAATAAAGGAAAAAATGATGAATTCTATGCAACAATATGAGATAAACCTTAGGGTATTTGGTGTAGGAATCTTCCCTGTATATCTTCCATTTTTGTTACCTGATGATATCAAAAGATAGAAGAAAAAGGCTTTTTCCATGTTCATTTCTCTCTGGTTGACATGATATTACATCTACATTTTAATTATGATATTGGAGCTGAATATTTTTTTAGTCTTATAGACACCTGACGTAGAATCTGAGATCAACCTGTTATTTTCTCATGGCTCTAAGACCAATTTTTGAAATAACCAATTTCTACATAATAATTAAATAAAATTGTCAGATTCTATTGATTGACAAATTTCATATTACATGCTATTATGCATTCATATTTTTGACCATCTAGATCGCTCAAAGCGCAAGAGAGAGCATATGTCTGATATGCCAAACTTGGGATTCTTCCTAGACTCTAGACTCCAACCCAGACAACCCATGTCGAGAATGAGGCATCAACAATTTATAGGAGAGGCTGAGCTTGTAACCTCATGGCATGTTACAATAAATTTGGAATCTGTCCATACACTTGTGACACGCGTCCCATTACCTACCACACTATGGAGTAGACAGCTGTTAGGTAGTCTGTCATGAGCACTAACATAGTGGAGAATAAAGACAATCACTTTTTAGACATCCATTAGTGACAAGGGCCCACTTAACACTCGCAAGTGGCTATAGGGATCTTTCTTTTTCTGATAGGGTTGCATCTTATTGTCACATCTTAATGTGGGTGACCTCATGACACAAAAAATCCCATGTGCTAGCCAGTTAGAATGGTACCGGATCTAATAATTCATTTGGTAACATTTGGTAAACCATTTCCCAATCTTCACACCTAGGGTTAAAGGTGTAGTCAATTCGGACCATGAAGTCTTGAGAGTAGGCTTGATCTAGCTCAATCCTTCTAGCAAGTAATGCTAGTTTGAGCTTTATTTCCATGTCTTCAATTCTGACTTCTAGTCTCCATCTGGCTTCAAGAGGATATAACTCAATTCTTGGAAAATTATATCCTGTCATGGGAAAGTGTGTCAGATATTTGACCATACAACTACACATTGTTTTGTTAAACTGAGGGTATAACAGATTCATAAATTCTTCCATATCAGGATTGAACCTTGCTCCAACTAAATTAGCATATTCTTCAAATGTGTCTTGATCAAAACTTATTCTATTAATTAAACCATATTTCAAATTTTTCATCAAATTCATTTTGCTCTATTTTGACCAGTTCATACCAAATAAACCTTTGATGTGGATATGAAAAAAATTGTTTCCAAACCAATATCTGATTGGAGCTTTATCCAGTCCAATGGATACCTTAAACTCCTCTTCTTCATCAAAATCTATTAGTCCTTGTGCATGGTAATAACTAATCTGACATTTCATGTCAAGAAGCCATTTATTAAGGAAATAGGATTCTAGCAGGACTAGAACAATCTCCTTTGGAAGAGTTGGGAGATTGGTTATTCTACCATTACCATAATCTACCATGTACATTGGGGTTCCATCCGATCTATACCAATCTGGAGCATTAAATTCTAAATCATGATATATTGAACCTGCAAGTTCTCTTGTCAGGGTGTTAGCTAGAGGATTATTTTCTTCTTTTATCCATTCAATCTCAAAGTCATAACTGAGAAATTCAAAATACCACCTAGCAATTCTTCCCTGAGCTATGTCTTTGTTTGGTTTCTTTTTCAGTAGGCTCTGCATGGCTTGGCTGTCTGTTCTAACTGTAAACTTTACTGGCTTTAAGAAAATTTTAAACTTTTCTATACCCTTCTTTACTGCCAGTATCTCTTTCTCGTAGATATGATATCTACTTTCAGTTTCTGTGAATGTACCTGAACGATAGCTACAGATATTTTGTTTTTTTGTTTCCTTCCTCCTAAATCAACACAACAGACCAAGTATTGTTAGAGGCATCAGTGTATAAATACAGAGGTAAATCAAGAGTAGGGGTCTACAGAGAAGGTAAATTTTGACATTTTGATTTTATTCTCTACACTGCTTCTGTCGTTACCAATTACCATTCTTCCTTTTCTTCTTTAAGGTGCGATTGAATGGATTTTTTATCTTCAGCTAAACCCTTGTAGAAAGGTGAGACATAGTTTAAACATCCAAGGAATCTCTAAATTTGTTTCTTATCCTAGAGAATATCAGGAAACTCTTAAATGTGCTGAAGAATGTGTAGCTGAAGTTGAATTTTTCCATCATTCAAATGTAAGCCAAGGAAATCAATTTGGATTTTACCAATCACCATTTTATTTTCCATTAGGCATATTCCATGCTTTTTGATGGCTGCAAAAAATTCTTCTAAGTGTTGCAAGTGATCAGTAATAGAATCAAAAAATATGAGAATATCATCAATATAAACAACACAAAAATATTTTAGATGCCTTAGAGCTTCATCCATTCTACGTTGGAAGTAAGTTGGAGCCATACACAACCCAAAAGGCATAACATTCCATTCATATAGTCCTTGAGGGACCGAAAATGTTGTTTTATACCTATCTGATTCTTTAACTTTAATTTTCAAGAAACCTAACTTGCAGTCAAACTTTGAAAATACTTTCTTAGTAGCAGCTCATCTGATAAGATCAACACTGAAAGGAATATGATAATTGAAAGGAAGAATTATGTCATTAAGAGGCTTGTAATTAATGCAAAGTTAATTTTTCCCTCTTACTTGTTCTGCTCTTTTCTTTACCAGGAAAGCTAGACATGAGAATGGACTCTTGCTGGGTCTGATGAAATGCCCATCTAATAATTCTTTGAGTTTCTCATCCATCTCTTTTGTCTTTGTAGGAATCATTAGATAGGCAGGCTCATGAGGTATCACTGATTGACATTTTGGCCTTATCTGGATTTCACATTCTTCATGATCTTGGGATAAAAACTACAATGGGTTCATACTACAACATTCTGCTTCAAATCTCTATTTGGGTTCATACACATTGTTCGTTTAAACTGAGGGTATAACAGATTCATAAATTCTTCCATATCAGGATTGAACCTTGCTCCAACTAAATTAGCATATTCTTCAGATGTGTCTTGATCAAAACTTATTCTAGTAATTAAACCATATTTCAAAATTTTCAGCAAATTCATTTTGCTTTGTTTTGACCAGTTCATACCAAATAAACCTTTGATGCGGATATGAACAGAATTTTTTCCACACCAATATTTGATTGGAGCTTTATCTAGTCAAATGGATACCTTAAACTCCTCTTCTTCATCATAATCTATCAGTCCTTGTGCATGGTAATAATTAATCTGGCGTTTCTTGTCAAGAAGCCATTTATTAAGGAAATAGGATTCTAGTAGGACTAGAACAATCTCCTTTGGAAGAGTTGGGAGACTAGTTATTCTACCATTACCATAATCTACCATAATCATGATATATTGAACTTGCAAGTTCTCTTGTCAAGGTGTCAGCTAGAGGATTATTTTCTCCTTTTATCCATTCAATCTCAAAGTCATCACTGAGAAATTCAAAATACCACCTAGCAATTATTCCTTGAGCTATATCTTTGTTTGATTTCTTTTTCAGCAGGCTCTGCATG